>APFE030654945.1:0-23801 GCA_000404065.3 Pinus taeda
TGGTATGAGGAGAAGAAAAGTAATCCCTTGGATGAGCTAAGTCCTAGTGCACATGAATTTCAAGATCCTTATGCAGTATTTTTGGAGTCTAATACAGAATCCATATTATTCAATCTGGAACAATTCGGTTCTATTTACAAGTTTTCGTGGGAGTTGCATTTCAGTAGTTCTTTCTTCTTGATCATAAACAAACACTTGTAGAGAATTCAAACAGTAGCCAGAGTGCTTACTTGGTTGCATTGGTTGTTCAATTTCACTTGATCAGGTGATGAATGGAACAGTTAGAGTAGGTTTTATTGAACAAGCTCCATTTTGAGCATCTTTTCTAGTTTGTCAATTGTGTTTTAGTATTGAGTCAGTTTTTAGTTGAGTAAAGGTCAGTTTGTGTCTTTGAGTCATCAGTATTTAGTCATGTATTTCAGATTGAGTTTTTTTTACTCCATGCCCAATGGATAAGGCTACTTGGTCTATGGTGTTCTTAGCACCTCCAAGAAGCTACCAACCCCAATGGAGCCAATGTTAGTGTCAGTATCTGCATACCTCCATCAGGGATCAAAATTCACTCTTTCCATTTTCATTTTAGGTGTACCATAATGCAATTTGTGCATCATTCCATTAGGTCATGACATACTGGTCCACTGATGGTTGTTCTCTCTTCAAAAAATATAAATTTTTTCCCTCATAGAGTATACTTGTTGATCCTTCCTCAGATTGACTCCAATTATGTAGTCATCATTTCATTAGGTCATAGGGCATGATTTCATTAGGTCTTATAGTTTCACCAAGGTCAAAAGTTTGATGTTGAAAGGTAAATAAAAGTCAGCAAGGGCATTAGGATGACAAACAAAATAAGCATGATGATTTGTAGGTCATAAGCTACAGAGTTATTCTTTTTTTTAGCCTAATGTAATATTCATCTAAAAAACATGTTTTTGAGGTGAAAACAGAGTATTTAAGTTTATTTGTATTTCATATGTAATTTTAAGTCATTATATGTAACAGTTGAGCTTAGCTTCACCCGAGCATCTCTCCTTGCTACAAGACAAAGAAACATTGCAAAATTCAAGTCAAATTGAGCATTTATCCACCTGCAAAGATACAAGAAGAAAAGGCATTAAAACAAAGTTTTGAAAAAGAACAAGGAACATTAGAAAAGTGGGTTTTTCAAGTGAAAAATCAAAATATTCTCCTATTTAAGCCCTCACATTTCATTTTTAAAGATCATTATTCTCATTTAGAAAACAAGAAATCAAAAAGTGAAAAGAAGAGGCAAGCTTGAGGGAGTTTTGGGCATTGGAATCTTGGTGCTGCATGTTGGCAGAGTGTCGTTGTGCTTTTGGGTAAGGCAATTCGGTGCTGCACGTAGAGGCCGGCACTGCGCATCTGGAAAATTTCCCCAGTATATTTTTACATTGGCATTGTGCATTCAGGGTGGCATTGCGCGTCTATGGGGTGGCACTTCGCGTTGAGAAGAAGGGCCAGAAACCCTCCCATTTCTCAAGCAAACTTCCTCTCATCTCTCAAATGACCCTTTCACTCCTCTAACAACTAAGTATACTCCCTTTACTTCGTCATTACATTTGCAAATGCAAGGCTTAAATTAATTTACCATGATAAAAATCAAACCATAGTTTCACTCCATATTATCCTAAAAAACCCTAAACCCCTCTGTTTGACCCCATCACCTATCATTAAAACTTAAATATCTTCCCTACATCACTACATATCCCCTCCATACATATCCCCTTGTTATATTCTCTCATCCTAAAACCCCTCTTCCTCACTCTCATAATTCACATCTTACCCTTCATTTTCTAGTCTACCCTAACACATCCCTTCACTCCTAAAACACTCTTATTCATTCCCCTTATCCCTTTCCTAGGAGTGTACAACCTCAGACCTTGTAAACATGGACAAAGAAGACCGGGACTATGTGGATGAAAATACAGACAATGATACCTCAGCAAAGAGAGCTAGACAATAGATAAAACCTCATAAGGGACGCAGGATTATTAGAGAAGAGCCATCAAACCTTAGGGAATTGCAGGCTTCTCAGTTGGTTGTTTCATGTTTTAGATATCTTGGCTACTATGACCTTTGTGAACAAGTAGAGAGAGTCCAATACCACCCGGAGCTCACCAGACTCTTTGTAGCTCTTCTTCAGAACAACAAAGTCACTCTTGCTGGGGTGACATACACAGCCTCACCTTCCATCATTTCAGATGCAACCATGATTCCTAATGTTGGTGAGAAGTGGTACAAGGCCCAGGACCTAGATGAGCACTATTATGAGCCTTATATCAAACCCCAGTACAGAAACAAGGTGAAGAGACGGTTTCCTTTTAGATTTCTTGAAAACAAGTATGTCCCCATGATGAAAATCATCATGAAATATTTCACTTGTGAGGGCAGATTCTCCAAGTTGTACACATATCACATCAGGCTTCTTATGCATTTTACCAAGGTGAGGATGTTGAACCTCCCTTATTTCTTGTTCAGGAACATTGAGATGATGGCTCATTTTGTGCAGAAGAATCCATATCCTCAGCAGATGATCAATCTTTATCATTACTCTCTGATCAAGATCATTGTTCTCCATCATCGTAGTCTCCTCAACATATCTTGGGAGACATTTATTGCTCATGACATATTCAGGGGTCCTCAAATTCCTTCACTAGTGTCTCAAGAAGTAGGAGGACCTTCTAGCCAACTAAAAATAGAGAAGGAGGCCAAGGATACAAGAGCTACTAAGGTGCCCATCTACATGACATATCAGAGAGGCACTAGGAGATTCTTTGTAGCAGATAGGCAAGTGTTTTCTCCACAGGATGTGGAAGGGGCCTTGCATTCTTCATCAGCCCATAGGAAACTGTTTGCTCCACAAGATGTGGAAGGAGCTTTGCCTTCTTCATCGACACAATAGGTACAAGTACATCAGTTGCACAAAGGGAAGGAAAAGGTGCAGGAGGAAGACCTTGATGATGAGGAGGAAAGAGACTTTGATCTAGTAGAGCATGATGAGTTTGAGTAGCATCACACTCAAATCATTGATTTAGAGACTCGGGATGAAGAAACAATGAAAGACATTAGCATAGAGGAAAAGGAGGCTCAAGTCCAAGCATTGATGGACAATTTGGAGAGGTCTAGGTATGTCATCACATACTTAGAGCAAGAAAACAAACAGTTGAGTGACAAACAAGTCCTCATGGAGCTGGAAGTGCTCAAAGAAAAACGTCAAAGTGGCAAAGCAACACAAGTCACTTTGACCCCTATTGAGCAAGAAATTGAAAATGATAGAGAGACTTGGCTTGAGAGAGTCAACTTGCACCTTGAGAAGCTGCTACAGAAGGCTAATAGAGAATCAGATGATCAGACACATGGCCTATCATTACATGACCCGAAACAAAATTTGCAACATGAGGGTCAAGAAAATGAAATCTAGGCTAAGGCGGGCCCTAAAGGGAAAAAAAGAGGAGGATAGGCTTAGGTTGCTTGTTGAAGCTTCCTTGGCTCATCAAGATGCTTGATGGTGGTGCTTCTCACCAATTTTGGATAGGTTTTGAGCAATTTTTGTCATTTGCAAATTTTGAAAATTTCACACACAGGAAAACTTCCTAGAAGAGCAGCGCCACCGGCGCTGCGCTTTTCCTAAGGGAACCCAATGAGGAAATGGCTTGCATTTTTGGATTCATAATAGTGAGGACATGCACCCTAGCAAGTTTCAAAGTTTTTGGGGCAGAAGTGGTCCACCAAAAGGTCAAAAAACACCCTAAAAATTACCTTTCTGCCACTTTTTGGACACACAGAAGTAACCTCGGGAGAATAACGTTTTGAGGGGTCAAATGAGCTCCACATGCACAAATTTCAGGTGTTCTGGAAATTAGACTTGGACACCTTTCCAATGAGAAATTATGGGCTCAATTTTGGTGTTGGGTATGTCTCCAAAAGGGACCTGAAATAAATCCACCTTCGTTTCCTAAAATATTAATCCATCCTAACCAACACACCATAGAAGAGACTCAACTTCTGGGAGAATTGAAAAACCTATGTGTTAAAACCCCACTCCTCCAATATATCAAGGATGTTACCATATACAATAATCTTATATAAGAGAAATCCTTCAAACATCATGGGAGGAGAAATAAATACACCCCTACCATCAATGTTATTAGTCAATTGTCTGATCCAATGTTGGGGAGAGTGATTTTCCAAAAGTATTTAAATCCTAGGAGTCATGTGGCATATGTGCACATTGATGGCATCATTGTCCCTCACACTTTGATTGGTATTTGGGCTTCCATCAATGTGATTACTAAGGAAACCATGCTCAAGCTAAACCTCCAAGGATCCTTGAGAAAGGCCACCATAGTGTTGCAACTTGAAAATAGGTCCATAGTGGCTCCTAAGGGAGTTGTTGAGGATGTAATGGTCTCTATTAACTCCTGGGAGTATCCTACTGACTTCCTAGTTCTCTAAGAAGAAACCCAATTCAATGGTTATCCTTTGATCTTCGAAAGACCATGGCTAGCCACTATTGAGGCTTACATAAGTTGCAGAGCTGGGAACATGACCATTAAGAATGGGAATTTTTACAAACAATTGGTATTGTACCCTCCGGCTCAACCATCCCTTGAGCATGAATTACCCCTATGCTTGGAAGAGGAGGAGGAAGATGAATTGTGTCATACCGCATCCCATCGAATCTATACATGTTGAGGGTGGTCGACCCACCAACATTTCAAGGGGATCTCCCCGATAAGAAGTCCCAATTAGACCTCAGACCATTTGGTGTAGGAGTCCCAGCAGTGGGTCGTAAGGTAATGCCTTGACTGCGATGTCGCAGAGAGGCAAGTAAGATAACTATGTCAGTAGCAAGGGTGTGATTGATGAAGTGAGTCAAGGAATGAGTATGAGAGGTTCCAACACTTCGAAGAGAGGGGAAGGTGAAGGTGTGTTCCAGGTTGAAAGGGATTAGTCTCAACTCAGCTAGGAACACACAACACAAAGGACATGCACAATTTTCGGTAGAGTAGTCGACACGGATGTGATAATCCAACATACAAGGTAAGATAACACAAACAAAACTCACATATCAATCCGAGATGAGTCTGATGGTTGATATAACAAGGTTCAGAGAAAGGTATGTCTGATGTTCGGTAAAGTAGTCGACACAGACGGTGATATCATTAACAACATATGCAACACATTAACAACAAGATTCATATAATTGCATACAAATCAATTCATATACAAGTACGTAAGTTAAATAACATATATCATTAAGGCAACCGGAGCAGTCCAACTACAATAACAACATATGCATGAAAACGTGTTGGCTTTATTATATAAAGAATTGTAAGTCACAATCATACAATACACCATGTAAACCTACTAGCCCTATCAGTAGAATGTTACAGCCACATCCGCCTGCTCCTCCAAAGAGATGTACTAGCTTCGTGCAGTGGAGAAGCCAAGGCGCATTACAATACTATCCAAGTCTTCTTCAAGATGTGTTAGTAGAAGCTTGGTTGACCGAAAAGCCCTTACAATGAGTTATGAGGGACTATTTATAGTAAAGGGTGGGGTGACCCTTAACATTCCCCTTTATGACATTTCAACTACCCTCATGACTCTTCACCTACTCTATGATTGTTATATCCAACCATTGACACTTGACTTACACTTGACATGACTCAACATTACAATGCACATGTACTCATCTGAGACAACATGGCTTGAGGAAACCTTGCAAGACATCACTAACACTCAGTCCGCTGTGATGAGACCAACTCTTTGATATGCTTGTGATAGTGAAGGTGGTGAGATGATGCCAATATTTCTTGTCCATGATGGTGTGCATGCACCTCATGATGACATCTTGCTGAAGCGAACTCTTGCCTGTGTTTCAATCGGTGCAATGGTTCAGCCCCTTCATCTAGCTCATTTGCTAATATGCACATGGTGTTCTTGGGTATGGTTGAAATGACAACAAACTGATGCATAGTGTCCGTGCTGATCGCCAAGTGTGTGCTAGTGGTCATGCGCATCGACTCACCAAAGTACATGTTCAACCCCAGTTGGACTTTCTTCTTGTCTTTGCCTTGGTGAGTGTGTTGAATGGGTTGGTTTGCATTTGTGCACTCAACGACATGCATGTTGCGGAATCCCTTGCATTCAATCAACAACACTTCTCACCATGTTTTCTCTGTGTCTGTTGCTGGGATGGTTCCTTAACTTGTATGGGTGTAGTTTCATCCGTCACTGCATGTTGCACTGACTGTTGTTCCTATTCCTGCTGCAACTCATTTGTCTATCTGTGCAGCTTCATGTTCTTCCTGAGTTGTTGCTTCAACACGAAACTCTTTCTTTGTTCCATCTTCTGCATTCGCGCGATCTTCATGTTGTGTTGTCACTTCATAGCCAGAGTCTCTAAAGTTGCTTTCATTATCAGTGGTTCTACTTGACCTTGCAACTTTGCTCGTCCTCTATGTTGTCAACAACATTCCTCTTGCATTCGCTTCATTTGCTACGTTCACTGCATTCATTGTGTTTGTTGCATTTGGTATGATGCCTTCAACTATTGTTCATGATGTTGCTTCTTGATGTCCCTGTCCATGAACAACTTGATGTCTTCGTGAGTAGGCAAGATCATAGACACTTGATTAACTGCATCCCCAAGCACGCTCTAAATGGTGTCTTTATCTCTGCTCTCCTGGAAGCCATTGTACCTGTACTGATGAGAGGTAGATGAAAACCTGTGATACCTGGAGACATGGCAACACTCATAGCAAGAAATCTGTCAGTCGAATACCAAAATGAAGATGAGAACTAACTTGCAACATACCTAGGTGAATGATCACGAAGGTTGCACAATTTTGGCCCATAGGTCAGGAGAGCGACTACCAAGAATGCACAAGGCACAATCTAGGATGATGAGAGACTGACTGACTGTTGGAACTGCGGAATGCACAGTCCAATCTAGGCAGTTGGGTGTTGGGATTGCGCAATGTGTGATTCCAACTCGGAAAGATTGTTACCCTGGGGACCGATTTGCACAAATTTTTGGGCCAAGCAGCCACTGACCTCCAAAAATTCACAACTTATTACAGGAGGCCAGTGTTGGGCTAGAATGGACAAATCTGGAGAGGAAGGTGAGCCTTCCTTCTCCATATTGCGCAATGCGGACTTGGTGAAGGCAGAGACTGGGCCAAGGTTGGCCCGACTCGCTGACGGGCAACTGAAAGCAAGTAAGTCGATGAAATACATGGTGACACTAAGTGATAGAAGAAGTGATAAACAGTGCATGAAAAACATGAATGGAATATTGAGGAAGCAGATCAACATGGATGTGGGTGAGGTCGTTCGCTAGTTGGGCGAACGTCCGTGCAAAACAGTTTCATGCATGTGACAGTAGTGAGATAGAAACCGAAACTAAAATAGAGCTAGGACAAGCTAGAATACATGCAAATGACATCAAGTGTTCAAAGAAATCAAGGAAAAAGTACTCCCACGGCTGAAAACACAAAAAGTGATAGAAATGCAGCACAATACATGGGAAGCGAGCTTACCCCAAAAAGCTGAGTTGAATGTGCCGAATGCTCCTATATATGATGTGGGATGTCAAAGCTGCAAGGTTGATGTGAGGAATGAGCTCTGCAGTGTCCAGTTGATGATTTTTGATAACATCAAGGTTGGGATGTGCATGCCATAAATCTAGGGGAAGTGACACTTGGTGGGAGGTTTTTGAATTTCTCCTTGTCACGCGGAATGACTCGAGGTTGCGGACAAGATCGACCTTCCTAGTATCTACTGATATCTAGTGACAAGCAAGCCAATCAAAAACTATCTTTCTCTAA
Organism: Pinus taeda; assembly: GCA_000404065.3. Classification (NCBI taxonomy): domain Eukaryota; kingdom Viridiplantae; phylum Streptophyta; class Pinopsida; order Pinales; family Pinaceae; genus Pinus; species Pinus taeda. The sequence continues at coordinate 7,857 of APFE030654945.1, forward strand.
ACATGCAAGTAAAACAAAGGTAAACAAGTGTTTTAGGCCTACCTTGGGTCCAATGCAAGTTTGTGGAAGCCTTGCTCCCTCGCTCCAAATGAGCTTCCTTGAAGTGTATTTTGCAAACACAAACAAGCAAACAATTAAATAGCACCTGAAAAGCCAATTTCATAAAGCATATCCATCATAATGATCAAGGAATTTATGAAACAAACCACATAAGACAATTTGTTGAGAAAAATGAATCTGATTGTATTAATTCGAATGAAGAAGAACTTTACAACCTGTGCCTTGATGTTGTACAAGCTCCTCCCAGGGTCCGACAAGAAGTCTCCTCTACTTTGACAAGTTTCACTCACTTCCCAATGAAACCAAGAGGTATGTGATCTCTCATCTCAAGTTTAACTAGGAAGTCCCAATTCCATCAGCATTTACCCTCAAAATGTTCAACTTCTAACCTCTCTAGCAACTGACCCAATGCCTTAATTTATAGTGCAATGGAGGGAAGTTACTAGGTCCTCCTTCAAAGGGATAAAGCCCTTATTCAAAGAGATAGCTCCTCCTATCAAGGGATTAGCTCCTTCTCTTTTGCGATGCATGAAACACTTTGGAGCGAACAATCCACGTCAAAATCCTTCTAGAAACATCTAGAATTAACCCAAAAGTGAGTTTTTTAGGATAAACTTGTGCCTTTTTTACTTTCACAGGGGTACGCACCCATCCCTTTACAGACAGAGTGTGCAGGTATGCAAGTATTATGAACAAAGGGTGCGGGTCCGCAGGTAAAAGTAGGAGAAAGTGCGGAACCAGAGTAATATTGATTTTCAAAGTCTTTCTCTCTTTTGCAAAGCTTGACATGAAGAGTTAAGGTCTGAGACTTGCTTAGGAGGCTAGTATAGGTGATGATGGACCCATACTGACTGCAAATAATCATGGTGACGATATTTTTGTGTAACATATACATATGGGATGCAACCTTCATGTGGAGAGCCAACCAGTACCACCTCATCAAGGATGGAAAACCCCTCACCATCAACACGTGTAAGGGCAAGTCCAAAATTTTGTTTGTAGGTGCCAAGACACTAATCAATTCTAGCAATATGTATGTTTTATTGTTTTTGAGAGAAACTTGGTCTTTAGGAGAGTTAGAGAGAGCAAATTCATCCCTGGAGGGATGCACTAGGGAACAAAGAGAACAACTAGAAGAGTTGCTACAAGTATACAAGGGAGTTTCATAAGAACCTAAAGGGCTACCACCCAAGAGATGGGAAGTGGAGCATGAGATACAATTGTTGCCACTCTTCATTGCCAAATATTTGGTTATATAGACATCTGCAATAGAAATAAACAAAAAGAGAAAACAGTCGCAACAACTACTAAAGTAAAGTTTCATTTGACCAATAACCTCGCCATGTGGGTCACCTATCATAATTGTACCTAAGAAGAATGGGACTTAGAAGATGTGTATTATTTACAAGGAATTAAACAAAATTACGCTCAAAAACAGGTACCTCCTACTATGGATAGATAATTTGTTGGACTAGTCACAACAAGCAAAATACTTCACCAAGCTAGACTTACAATCAAAATGTCATCGAGTTCGAAACAAAGAAGAAGATAACTGGAAAATTGCCTTCAAATCCAGAGAAAGTTTGTATGAGTGATTAATTATGACGTTTGGTTTATGCAGTGCACCAACTACATTCATGAGGTTAATGAATGACATATTGCACATTTTTTTATATTCATTTGTTCTTGTTTATTTGGATGATATATTGGTATACAATTCTACCTGGAAGGAACACATCTCATTTTCGATGCAACTCCTAGAGATATTAAAAAGCACCGACGACTGGAAAATCTCAAAAAAAATAAGTTTGCACAGAAATTTTGGGGTATTTAGGATATGTGATTGTTGGAGGAGAGCCAAGATGGATGCCATAATTAAGTGGACAATGCCTACAAATGTTTATGAAATCAGGAGTTTCGTTTAGGTAACATAGTGCCTAAGGAAAATCACAGTCTCATTTTCAATGATAGCAGCACCACTCCACGACATAACAACGGTTGGCAATAGTTTTTAATGGAAAAAGGGTCAAGAGAAAGCCTTTGAGTTACAGAGAAAAATCAATAAAACACTAGTTCTTACATTACTAAACTTGCATCAGCCCGTTGAAGTGGAAACAAATGCAAGTGGGTATGTTATGGGAGTGGTGTTGACGCAGGGAAAAAGACATGTATGATACCATTCTGAAGTATTTAATGAAGTGGTTCTTAACTACCTTACCTATGGCAGAGAACTCTATGCTCTAATGCACGTTGTGAAAAAGTGGAAACATTCTCTAATGGGAAAAAAGACAATAGTCCACACAGATCACCAATGACTATATTACATACAGCTCAGAATAAGTTATATTAAACCAAGCATTACAAGCGGATGTTGTTTTTACAACAATTTCATTTCGTGATCAAGTACAAGAAAAGTAACACAAACAAGTTGTCGACATGCTTACAAGGCCACCCACATTAAAAATCATAGTTTTGGGAACTCTCTTGCACATGGATCCTTTCACCCATGATGAATATAGAGAGGCATACACAAAGGATGAGGTCTTGAAAGAGGTGTTTCAGTAGTTGCAAAGAAAGAATTAGATGCATGATAGTGACAACACAGTTGACTACCATCTCAAGAATCAGTCACCCTACAAGCTAGATAAGTAGTGTTTTAATGAAAGTATCACACCTCCAAGGTTGCAGGGCATTTTAATGTAGGGAAGATAGTGACCAACTTATAGAGCTATGTGTACTGTCCCAAGAAGTAAGAAGATGTAGCTAGGTTCATAAGATGTATACAGTGTTGAACCAGCAAGCCTAGTAACAAAGAACAGAGTCTACACCATCCCTTACATGTGCCCACTCATCCTTGGAAAAGCATTTACATGAACTTTCTTGAAGGTTTACCAACAACCAGGAAGGGACATGACTACATGTTCATGGTAGTTGTCAAGTTCAATAACATGTGTGTCCTTATGCCCTATAAAAATACCATCAATGGGAAAGATACAACAAATTTGGTTCTTTGGACATGTCTAGGTGCACTTTAGTATCTCTGTTGCACAAAAAATTGTCACCTTGGCATTTTGCAATTCGTATGAGTCCATTGTCACTCATACTTTCCTCCTTTACAAGCCTTAAGCCTCAGTTCCTCATATCAAGCCTTGAAAATAAGAGAAAGCCCTTAAAAGTCTCTAAAACTCTGGTTTCACACTTTCTCTTAGCATTATCTGCGGTCCCGCACCTAATGGTCATGTTCCCTATGCACCTGACCACTCTGCCTCTGTGTTATGGGTGCGGACCCCAGTAAAAGTTAAAAAGGCACAAGTATATTCTTTAAAACTCACTTTGAGTCATTTCTAGAAGCTTCTAGAAGGAACCTTGAGGTGGCAAGTTCGCTCCCTTAAGGGTCATGCATCCCATACCTTAAGGAGCTAACCCCTTGATGTGAGGAGCTTATCCCTTTGAAGGAGGACTCTATCCCTTCATAGGTGGACCTGTAACCTCCTTCCTTTTGCACTATAAAATGAAGCATTGGGCTGGTTATTGGGGAGGTTGAAAGCTGAATATTTTTGAGGTGAAATGCTGCTGGAACTTAGTCTTTCTAATTGAGCTTTTGTGAGGAGAGATTACATACCTCTTTGATCTCATTTGGGAAGAGTGTGAGGCTTGTCAAAGTAAAGGAGATTCCTGTTTCAGACCCTGGGAAGAGCTTGTACAACATCAAGGCTGAAAAGGTTGTAAGGTTCTTCTATTTCAAAGTTAATACAAATAAGTTTGTTTTTCTCAATAAGCTGTGTTTTATGGTTTATTTTATGGATTCCTTGATCACCATAATGAACATGATTTATGATATTAGCCATGCGGGTGTTATTTGATGTGTGCTTGTTTGTGATTGCAGGTTCTCAAAAGGAAACTCTTTCAGACAGTTGAAGGATGGCTGCTACAAACTAGCGTTGGACTTAAGGTAAGGCCTAAACACCTCTATAGTTTTTGTTATGAATCGTATATGTTTAGAGAAAGATAGATTTTCTTGTCCTGCTTGTTGCTAGATATCTTTTTATACTAGAAAGATCGGCCTTGTCCGCAAGATCAATTTATCCAGCCAACAAATTGGTGACTCCGCTGGGGATCTGAATTTGGTTTTTTGGTTTTCCTTTGTCTTTGACTTGAGAAACTTGTTCTAGTTTCTGGTTTTTGCTTGATGAGTGTGGGATTGGATAGTTTTTAAGATCTGGATTATTTTTTGTTTTTTTCGAAGTTTTCGAGAGGACTACACTTTCTTGTTACAAATAGTGCGGGCATCTCCGCATTTTCCTTTAGTACATAGAGTGGTACCGCATCTATTTCTACTGGAAGCCTACGGACCTTGTGAAACTTTTGAAAAAACTTAAAATATTTTCTTCCAGTTAAGTTTAAGTTTCATTTACGACTTTTAGTGTCTACCCAGATCTGCATGTGTTCTGTCAAAAATCTCTTATGAATGAGTTCCATTGGTTTTTTTTGTTTTGGATGATTTTCTAGAAGTTTTGCATGCATAGAGTGGTTTTCACTTGGTCTCTGTAGTGACTCAAAGATCAGAAGCCTAAGAAACCTTAGATTACCCTGGTGTCCTTTTGTCTTCTTGATGATTCTGACTGGTTTGTGAAATCAGTCCTTGCTGAGAAATAGATTTTGTTTTCTCTTTGCAAATCTTTGAACGAACTTGGTTATAAGTTTTGAATTTCATTTTTATAAAAGAAAACATATCTGGATGTTTTTTGATTAATTTGTTATTCTGAACAAATTAATTCTTAGTTCACTGAACAACTAAGTAAAACGTCCTCAAAAAGAATTGAAGCTTTTATTTCAATTAGGTTTTAAGAAGTTTTTAGATCTCAAAATTAGTTTTGTAGTTTTGAGTGTTTTCTAGGAATTGTAGATCTCTTTTGAAAGAATTTGTTTTTGTAGTTTTGAGTGTTGAAAAGGAAAGGGATTTATTGTGAGCATAATTAGTAGTCTCGTTTTGAGTTCTTATTGAAAAATAAATAAAAAAATTTCTTTTCATTTACATGGTGAAAGAAAGATTTGTTTTTCAAAGAATTGCATTCTCGAACTCTTTATTTTAGCTAGAAATTCATTGAAATAAAAACGAATTGTTTATCATTTTAGGTGCATTTTTTAGTGTTTTTGGAGTCGACTCTTCACACCATCAAAGTTTCATTTCCATACCTATTGACTTAAGGAACAACCTGTAAAAGTAACGCTTAATTAAAATTGATCTAGCAATCTTTTTTATTTCTAGGGCTCTTATCACCAATATAGCTTAGGCTAGTATCTTGGAGTAGGGAGTAATTAACTCTCCAAGATAGTTAAAACAAACAGGTAGCTATATCTTACGATAGGAAATAAATCCAATTGTAATTGATATAATCTGGGAAGCTTCTCTTAAAGGGGTCAATCATGAGATCATGTTTGAACCTTTGAGACAATCAAGTTTGTTTTATTGGAAAAGATAGAAGATTTGCGCGTATTATAAATGGTAAACCTCGAATTAACCATTGTCGAGGAGCTTGGGGTCACTTGTTGGTAAACCTCAGATTAATCATGTCAAGGAGACTTCAAGGGGATTGAGCTTTGTTACTCTGCCCTTGTGCGTAGATCGGATCATAGACTGTTCCCCCAGTTATATTTGTTGCTATTAGTAACCTTAGCATCCATAAACTTAAGATTATTTCCTAAGGTGACGGTGAAGGACAGGTCCCACTGTACCTGGAGTAGACGTCGATTAAACTCACTTGGACTCTCTGGGGGGTTCTCTTCACTCAAGATGGTTTTGTGAAGAAAGTTGTGCCAGACTGTTTCATTAAGTAGGTTGTCGGGGTACCTGTTCCAACCGCCCTTTCTGTATTAAATTCTACGACGTTGGATTTCATCACCAACTAGTGTTTTTAGTACAGGAAGTTACTATTTGTGTGTGGTTTGAACTCTTAGATTTTTTATGCGTGTGATTCAATTATTTGTTTCTTTAAAGACTTTAGGTGGATTTATTGAAATTTTTCTTTGTTTTCGTGTGGGTAATTATATATTTAATCGTGGCTGAATTACCGAGACAATCTCGTAGACTTCGGGGGCAACCTCCCGAGTATACACCAAGCCAGCTTGAAGGGATACGAGCTCTTGTATCACCTAGTGACAGTAGAGTTGGGTCACTAAAAGCCGGAGAATCTTCCTTAATTGTTCATCCTAATTGTCAAATACAGAAAATGGAGCATATTTCTGAGCTAATTTCATTTTCCGAAGTTACTAGTAGTTTTTCTCCTACTAGTGAATTAGCTTAAGAACCTGAAATTTCTAAGCCTGAAACTGAACCTGCTCCTACTCCATCTTCAATATTTGCTTCTCCAACTTCTATTGGTCCTGGTTCACCCAGGGTAGGCAATATCATTACCTAAAATCTTCCTTCTGGACTCATTTCTATTGAAGAACTTGTTAGTCCGGACGAAGATATAACTCTCCCTGAAAATCAAATAATTTTAGAACTTAGGGAGCGTGAATCAATTTTCTATAGTCCTTTTAGGAGTGATGCTTGGTACGTATCATTGACAAATTTTTTAGAAAACCTAGGCCTTAGTTTTTCACCACCTCGAATTCCTTTTCATCCTATGCCCACAGGTTATTATCCTCCTTTGAATATAACGAGACGGTCATCTATGTTTTCCCAAACACCAAAAACATTTTTATATGGCGGTCCTTCTATTCCTTCGGGGTACCAATCACTCACTGGTAATTTTCAGGAGCATCTCCTCAGCCAATTGAACATGACATACCAACTGGTAATAACAGAACTCAACCGTTGAACGTAAAAGAAATTATTATGATGTCTGGTACTATTCCAAATCCACAACCTCAAGGTAGTCAGCTACCGCCTAGGGGGCAACCTCAAGGTACTCAATTACCACCTGGGGGGAAAACTCAAGGTAGTCAGTTACCGCCTGGGGGGCAACCTCAGGGACAGTACATACCTTCGGGATAGTACATACCACAAAGTCAACCCCAGACTCAGTACATACCTCAAGGTCAACCCCACTTTCAATATATACCTTAAGGTCAACCCCAGTTTCAGTACGTGCCTCAAAATTATCAACCTCAAGGTCAGCACCCAACTCAAGGTTTCCAACCACCTTCTCTTCAACCATTTGTACAAGGAACTGGAAATTTACCATTTAATTATCAGCCCTATGCTCAACCCAGTTATGGTCCTCCATATGCTCAACCTTTTATGGGTCCATACCCCAGAATGAACATGGTGTGGGATTCATCTCAAACTCAACACAGTTTGCAACCTAATGTGAAATTATCAAGTTAACCTGGACAACCTTTGGTTTCTGGTCCAACCCAGCAACCTATCCAACCTATTGTTCAAACCTCTGCACCTGGTTTAGTTCATCAGTCTGGGGCTAGTTCACCTCGAACTCTGCCTCAAACTGCTACTACAACTACTACAGCTTCTATTCAATCTACCCACCTACTTCTAGAGTATCCACAGCTCTGGTTTCTATTGTTCCTGCATTAGTGCAAATTCCTCCAGCCTCTTTACCACAGTCAGGACCTACAGTTCAGACTTCGGTCCAGATGCCTGTAGGATAGCCTGGTCCAAGTACGGTTGTCACAAGTCAACCGTAATTTACTCATCAATCATACGAGGGACAGTATCAATTCCGTCCTACTGTACAAAACCTAGCTTATCAGTATCAACCATACCCTGGCTATACTCATCAGCAGCCTCTACAACCCCAGTTTGGTCCGGTTAATCCTGATTTCCCAGGTTATAATATTCCAAATGCAAATCCAATTCCAGGTTATCATGGATATCCTCCTCTTGGGTTTTGTCTTATTACCCAAGGTTTTCGAGACCCTAACCGTCAGTTACCTTTTATTGCAACTTTGGATTTACCTGATTTGTTGTGCCTTACGAACAATCCAATTAACTATATTCCGTATTAGCCACCGATGCCTAATAAGTTTCCCAGTGATATCCTGAAGTTCGAGGGTAAGTCAGGAGAGGATCCGTCAAATCATGTGATGACTTATCACCTCTGGTGTGCATCTAATTCCATTATTGATGATTCAATTCGCTTACATCTTTTTCAATGCACTCTAATTGGTCTTGCTGCCAAATGGTACATTGAGTTACCAGGGGGCTCTTTTTATAATTTTAGTCAGTTAGCCACCTCTTTCTTAACCCATTTTCAGTTGCTTGTCAGATACGACAATGGCATGGAATTGTTAACTTCATTAAAACAATCCACATCCACATATATTTCTGATCATATTCATGAATGGTGACGTAGACGGCGTTTTGTGAAAGATTTTATTCCAGATCAAATTTTAGCGGAATGGTTTGTAAAATCATTATTACCTAAAATCACTGAAGGTGTTGCTAAGGCAGGAGTTGTTACTGAAGAGAAAGTAATTGCTCAGGCTCAGTACCTTGACCTCGTTTATACGTAGTCAGGTACTTTACATGAAAAAATCCCCGACTTTCCGAAACACAATCAAATAACTACAGCTCCTTCAAGATCTCATACCGTTGATGGTATGATTGGTTCAGTTAGTACCAAAAGCAAGAAGAAATCTTCAAATAATTCTTCTCCTATTATGACTTTACCAGATTCCCCGACAGGAGACTCTTCCGCTGAAATGCCTGCCAATATCCATGTCATAGAATCATCTACGGCCAAATCAAAATCCGGTGGTAAAAAGAAGGGGAAGAAGAAAAATAAACAAAACTCAAAAGAGAAAACAAATAAAAATGAATCTACTGACGAGAAACGTAAACCTCGCTATCCTTGTCTCATTTGTGATGAGGAGCATTTTACAAAAGACTGCCCACATCCAGCAGAGGTTGCGAAAATCGTCAAAGGTTCTCAAATGCCTGTTATCTTGAAGGATCCTTTTCCTAGTCAAGATAGTAAGATGATTAGTTCTTCCTCAAATGCCTTAGAAGAACCCATTATGATGATGTCTCATGTCAGGATTGCAACACAATCGCAAGATTATGGTAGTAAAAATCCTATTGGTGGTAAAGAAGTGGAATCTTCTAATTCAAACCCATCAACTACAACTCCTCCTGGTTCTGATCTGCTACAGATCGAGAAACCTAACCCTGACTTAGTAATCAAACCGCCTGCTAAAGGTATACTTCAGAAATCAGCTTTCAATCCACATGGGAGAGCTGCTCATAATTATAACATTGTTGAAGAATTAGCTATTTCTCCTTCGGCAATGTCGGCTTTGGAGGTGTTGCAATCATGCCCAGCATAGCGTAAATCACTATTGTCTGCTATAGGAGTCGTTGATATTCAGGATTTGAACCTAATAATCTTCGATTTAGAGAATAGTACACCCCGCCTACCTCATCAAATGGCTTTCCAAATTCCAGTGTTAGTCAAAAACAGACCTTGCTTTCGGATTGTGATTGATGAGGGAGCTTCTACGTGTATTATGTCGATCCAATGTTGGAGATCGTTTGGTTCTCCAACACTCAATCAGTATCCGACGATTTCAAAGGCTTTTGATGGCCGAGGGTTCCATCCTTTTGGCATTTTGCAGGATTGACCTATAGGGGTCGAAGGCAAAACTGTAAATCTAGATGTGGAAGTGGTTGATGCCCCTCTAGATTACAACCTTATCTTGGGTCACAGTTGGTCTTATGCTATGACTGTTATTGTTTCATCGGTCTTTTGGCTTATAAAGTTTCCTCATAATGGAAAAATCCTTAAGATAGACCAGTTGACTTATTTTTCATCCGACCCAGCCTCTTCAGATAGTACTCAGCATGTCGGTAAAACAGCTACCCTTACAAGGATGTTGGGGTAGGTTTGATTAAAGATTCTAGTTTACTAGGAACGTTTTCGCCCCTCCTCCTAATGTATCACCTTCTATTGCAACTATTCATATGATTTCATCAAACACTATTTCTTTTGATGATCCTTGGATCGTACCTTCCGATTCTGAGGTGGATTCATTTGGTAGCACGATGCCTTCCAGTCTCTTTGAAATTGCATATTAGGTTGTACAATCATTTTCTAACTCTTGTTCAACCAAAATTGATCCAATGAATGTGGTCCATGGGGAATCACTTTCGATATCAACCTCAGTTTCAACAACATTTTTTTATCTCGTTCATACTGATGAGCAGATTTGCAAACTTTTGTTTGTTGATGATTTACCATGGGAAGATCTTCATCATCGATCTTCGTTTTTACCTGAGCTTGATCATTTTGAAAATGATTTTTCATGTATTTTTACTACTAACTATGTCAAAGAACCATAGAATCCAATGAAACATCTTGATTCTGAGTTAAATTTGGGAAATATCTCTTGAACGGTTCCTATTGACATTTCAGTTAAACCCAGAATTATTGAAAACATTGATATAGGTGCTTCATGTACGGACGACGAAATCCAAACTTTTAAAGCCCTATTTCAAGAATTCCGTGACGTGTTTGCTTGGTCATATGAAGAAATGCCAGGAATCGATCCATCAATTATTTTCCATGAAATTAAAACTTACCCGAATGCTAAACATGTTCGGCAACGTTTGCGTCAAATACATCCAAGAAAAGCTGCTACTATTAAAGTTGAAGTTGAAAAATTACTTCGATCAGGTTTCATATATCCAATTCCCTTAACGGATTGGGTATCAAATATTGTTCCTATTAACAAAAAGCAATGAACGATAAGAATATTAATCGAGCTTGTCCTAAAGACAATTATCCAATTAATCGAGCTTGTCCTAAAGACAATTATCCAACCCCTATATCAATCAAATTATTGATGATTGTGCCAGCAGTGAAATGTTCTCCTTTATGGATGGTTTTTCCGGTTACAATCAAATCAACATACTCACTGTTGATCAACCTAAAACGGCTTTCATTTGTCCATGGGGGACATTTTCTTATTGCAATTACCTTTTGAATTGAAGAACGTTGGAGCAACTTTTCAAAGGGCTATGTCTTATGCATTTCATGACATTAAGCACATTGTGTAGCCTTATCTCGATGATTTACCTGCCCATTCATTACATAGAGCCGATCATCTCACTCATTTACGAGCTATTTTTATGAGATGTAGGCATTATCGAATTCGACTGAATCCACACAAATGTGTATTCTATGTAGAAACGGGTCGTTTACTAGGATTTGTCATTTCAAAAGTTGGCATTCGTGTCAATCCCTCGAAGGTTGAAGCTATCGTCAAATTACCTCCTCCTTCGACTCTTCGCCAACTCCAAAGATTGCAAGGGAAAGCAAACTTTTTACGTCGTTTTATTCCTAACTACGCCGAGATAACAAAAGGTTTTACCAGGTTGTTGAAACAGAATACTCTATTCTTTTCGGATGAGATAGCTGACAAATCTTTTGATGCACTTAAACACGCGTTAACCCATGCACCGTTATTGCATCCTCCCAACTACAACCAGGATTACTTTTTGTACCTCGCCGCTTCTCATTCCACCATTGGGATGGTTTTAGTTCAGGAAGATGAATTCAACAGTGAACATGTGATTTACTATTTTAGTCGAACCCTAAATCCAACTGAGCTTAAATACTCGCATGTTGAGGAATTGGCCTTGGCAGTTGTTCAAGCTGTCCAAAGATTTCGTTACTACATCTTATTAAGCAAAACCACGGTAATTTCTGACTATAACCCTATGATGTATATCTTGACCAAACAATTGCTAGGGGGCAAGTATTCCAAATGGATAATTATCTTGTAGGAATTTAACTTGGAATTTGAAAAATCAAAGGCAAAAAAATATTTGGTTTTTGCAAAACTGATGTGTGATTTCCCACGTACTGATACTGAAATTGTGGCAGAAGAGCCCATTGCGGACGAATCCTTATTTCTTATTAGTACTCTTGATCCATGGTATGGAGATATTATTGTTTATCTCCAAACTCAATCTTTTCGGCCTAAAATCTCACGATGTCAGTGACAGAAAATATGTTTCCAATCCCAACAATACAATATTATTGGTGATACACTCTATAGTCGTGGGGCGGATTCTATTTTCTGACGTTGTCTAACCCATGAAGAAGCTAAAAAGGTTCTAAATGACTGTCACTCTTAAGCAGGTGGCAGTCATATGTCTGGGTATGCCACAGCCCAAAAGATATTGTGCGCTGGTTATTTTTGGCCATCCTTATTCAAAGATTGTATCTATGCAGTCCGAAAATGCCACAATTGTCAAATTTTTGATCATAAGATGCGTGCTCCACCCGCTCCTCTCCACCCTATAATTATTGTCAGTCCTTTCGCAAAGTGGGGTATTGAATTTATTACATGTAACCCTCACTCGACCAGGGGGAATGCATATATCATCCTTGGGGTAGATTATTTTACTAAGTGGGCCGAGGTGATGCATACATTTTCGGCAGACAGCAAAACTGTTGCAATTTTCGTTTTCAATCATATAATTGCTAGATTCGGTGTTCCTCAAGCTATTATTACTGATCATGGAAGTCATTTTTGAAACATCATGATCACTGAACTGACAGATCAACTTGGCCTGCGTCACAATAGTTCTACTCCATATTACCCACAGGCTAATGGTCTGGTTGAAGCTATCAATAAAGTTTTAGTCACTATGATCCAACGAATCATTGGTATTCATAGGTCGAATTGGCATAACATGTTATTTTCAGAACTTTGGGCATATCAAACCTCAGTAAAAACTTCGACTGGTTTCACTCCTTTTCCACTGGTTTACAGTTTGCAAGCAATGTTACCCATTGAATGTGAAATTTCGTCATTGTAAATAGCCATAGAATTACTCCCAGCCACTTCTGAAGAGGAGAAACATTTTTTGTACTTAGCTCAGTTAGATGAGAATCAACGTAACGTTGCATTAACAATCGAGACTCATGTGAAACGGATAAAAGCTCAGTACGACCGAAATGTTACACCTTGTAATTTTTTGGAAGGAAACCTAGTTTTACTATACGATCAAGCAAACGATAAGCTAAGGGCTGGAAAGTTTGTACCTATGTGGCATGGTCTTATATTGTTAAGTGAAAGTTGGCAAAAGGGGCCTATGAATTGGTAGATTTTGACGGTGTCCCTTTGGGTAAACCCAGACATGGGCTTTATCTGAAGAGATATTATGCTTAAATTTTAGCGTGGAGATTTTTTTTAGATTAGTAGCTAGTGTGTTTTAGATTAGAAAAGTGTGCCTAGTTTGAAAAGTGCTTTTATCATTATTCTTGTTTATCTTAATTTTACTCTTGATATTACAGATGTCGACGTCTCTTCAAACATACATTGGTTTTGCTGAAGGTGCTTGTCGTAGTACACGAAACATTTCTTCCACGGCTTGGGTTATTTATTCACCCTTTAATGAGTTAGTATCTATGCATGGGGTAAGCCTCGGTCAAACAACGAATAACATTGCAGAGTATAGTGCAGTGATTGAGTTATTATCTGAATCCATCTCATTTGGGATTCGGAGTTTGATTGTTAGGTTAAATTCTGAACTCATTGTATTACAGCTTAACAGGGTTTATGCCATTAGAAATCCAGTATTATTAAGATTATTTTTGAGAGTTCGTCTCTTGGAACGTGAATTTGATTACATTGAATATCAGCATATTCCAAGATATTTAAATACATTAGCAGATGTAGTTGCTTTTCGTATGATAAATAAACATTTGCAATAATCAAAACAGTAAATTTATAACATTCCATAACATGTTACACAAGATAGCCAGTAATAGTGATATATCATAGTATAGAAGTGTGTCAAAATATACATCATCTTCGATCATAGGTTGAAAAACACCTTATTATCGGCAAAAATGATAGTACAAAAAGACATAAATGTCGTGTGAGTCTACAAAAGCGATCATCCTATCCCTGGTGATGATCATGATAAGAAACCACTGCTCGGGCCACCCTACAAAGAAACCTCCTAAAAGGTCCTAGGACCCCAATCACATATCGTTGTAGCATAATTGGAATATCATCTATGCCAATCTCTGGAATATCTGTTGTCAAACGCTCTAGATGATTCTCCAAGTCGGTCAGGATCTCTGTAGATTGGTCCTGTGGAGCCGGTACTGCTGCAGCTGGGTGTCTCCTCACATAAGGTTGCAGAGCGGCTGGTAGTCATGGACCCACATCTGCATTTAGAACTTTTTATTGTCAATTTTGGACGATTTAAAAAAACAAAAAAAATAGTTAAAACTTGAAAAGTGTTGAAAATGATTTTATCTGAATCATCCCACTACTCTCCTGGTGGAAGAGTCATGTCTGGGTCACTACGATAATCCATCCCAGTGTATGGAAAATCCTAAATCACGAAAAGTTGGTTTCTCAACCAACGAAAATACTCAGGTAGAAATCGAACAGCCTCTAAACCCTCCTCAGGATGACGGGCCATTACTGCAACCCAACGCATTATCCTAGGCTCTCGAGGAAGTCCAGCCTCAACGGAAAGCTGTTGTGGGACCAGCATAGGGACCCTCTCTAGACCAAAGCTCACAACCAGGAAACCGTATACAGAAAACTACCTCCACGCGGATTCCCACCATCACCCAGCCTAGAAATTTGGTGTTCTAAACACTCTTGCTATCAGGGCCCTTCAAATTTCTGACGCTGAACATCTGAATGAAAAAAAGAAGCATTTAGTCTCAACCTTTAAGAGTATAGGCTACAAAGAAAATGAGATTAAAAGAGCAATACAGAAAGTCGAGAAAAGGATGTTATCTCATGAACCTAAGGCCCGAGATCAACCTGAGGGTGGTAGGGTTTTTCTACCTTACATTCATGGAGTTACAGATAAGATTGCGAAAATCCTAAGAAGGAAAAAAATAAGCACGCAATTCTCAGCACCTGGAACTATTAGGCAACGTATGAGATCTGTCAAGGATAATATTGATAGACATCAACTTAAAGGGGTCTATAAAATTGATTTCTCATGTGGAAAAAGCTACATTGGTGAAACAGGTCGCTCCCTGCAGACCAGACTCAAGGAACATGGAGCTGATATTAAGAATGAAAGGTCTCGTACTTCCGCCCTGGCAGAACACTCCTCCAAAACTAAGCACCATGTCTGCTTGGAAAGCGCCTCAATTATCGCTAGGGAAGAGCAACACCATAGGCGAAAGATCAGAGAAGCTCTTGAAATTATCAAACACCTGCATAATCTCAACAGAGACAATGGTATGGAGATTAGTGGAAGTTGGCTTCCCCTAATCAGAGAAATTAAGGTCACCAACACTTTTCAATTTTAGCATTCTGTGGTGGAATTTCCTCTTCTTCCGCTCCCCCAACCCCCTTTTTCTAATCTTAGTAAGTTAGTAACCTCGCTTTAATCATTTAAGTATAATAATAATAATAATAATTAGTACACAATTAAACATTTACAATATTAATTATAATAATGACCATTATCATTAATTAATTAAACTATTTATAAACTGAAAATTTTACTATTTTAATTATCAATATTAATTATATTGATTCTTAATATTAAAATATCAATTTTTAATAATAGTAATTATTATTATTAATTTCTTCTACATACATTTTAAATAATTTCAAATCTGATTTAATATTTACCCATTACTCTAATAATCATCACTCTAATAATTCCTTCTCACATAATATCAAAAATTTTTTTTTGGGAAAAAAAAAAAATTAAATTTTTAATTTTCCTAAAATTTAAAAAAAAATTTGAACATTGTAACTAACATTTTAATAATATAATTAATAATAAATATTAAAAATATTAAATACAATATTCTAGGATTAATGTTATTAATATTAAATATTAATACAATATTCTAGGATTAATATTATTAATATTAATTATGATCAATATTAATATTATTAATACTAATTATTATTATTAAT
>APFE030654945.1:24008-40052 GCA_000404065.3 Pinus taeda
AAAAAATAAATTAGAGACAGCCGACATCTCATCAAAAATTAATTAGAAATTATTCAAAAAAATGAGAGTTGACATTCATCTCAATTTACTCTCCTCATTACTATTTAATCTCTCAATTAAGCTCTTCTTCTATCAAGCATTCAAGTTGTCCTGATGATGGATCCCGATTGGGATTTGAAATGTTGGTAGAAAATGGTTCTCACTGTGGATTCTCCGGTAACTAAGTCGAAAGTATCCAAAGTTTTTAGTTGTTCGTTCTTTGCTCTAATTAGTTGGCCTTTTACATTCGCCAACACAGTTTCGCACCAGTTGAAAATGGTGCCTCGATAACAGTCTACTGCCATTCGCATCTAAGATCTGGTAGTTACATGCAATGTTGCACTCCCGCATAGTCTGGTGACAGTGAACGCAATAACCTTAAGTTCAAGACGAGCGATAGCTTTAATATTGATCCGTTTGTCCTCTATTTGATCATTTCAAAACTCCAATTGGAGACTAGCGATAGACTGGCCACCTGGCCTAGTCCAGAAAAGAGATAATCGTTCGCCTCTCTTGGGCAAACCAGTCAAGAAATATATGTCCTCTAACTCAATTTCGAACCAGTGGCCACTAATCATGAAACACTGGTCCTGTATGTTCCACCTATCTACCATCCATTGCAAGAAGTCTACTTGGGCCCTCATGCCTGGTATGGCCCAGAATTTAAACAGTCTGCATGCTTTCAATAACCGTACTATGGGTGGATGAATTAATGTGGTAAGATCCACATCCTCATGCTCGCGTTCCCACCAAATAAGCATTTTGTATGTCCTACTTTGCAAAAAAGACATATTAGAACAATTTAGTTCAAAAAATTTTGGGCGGAAATGGAGAAATTTGAAATTTTAAAACCTATTTTGCGGAGTCCGCACCCGCCTGATTACAAACAGTGCGTAGGTCTGCACTCGTCGTAAGCAACAAGTGCGGACCTACGACTTTTTTCTTTGTAGAAAAAAGTCGGGATCTGCAGGGGCCGCATGTTGCCCCTGCGGACCCCCGTGAGCGTTTTTCTAAATCAAATTCTCTCTAAAAAATCAATTTTAAAGCCCTAAAATGAAATGTAACGGTTGAAATGCAAGATAAGGATGATGTGGATTACCTAGAGCTAACGGTTTTCGGTTCCAACGGACGGATTTTCCGCAATCTTCACAGAAAGTTTCTTACCCAAAAACTCTCACTTCTCACTCTAAAATCAAACGGTAAAAATGAATTTACAAAAGCCATTTTTATAAGTTTTTTTGAATAAATGAATTTTTAATTTATTTATTTTTCACTTTAAAAATGTAACTTTTGATGCATTTTTATTTATCTTAAACAGGTATGAGTAATGTTTTGAGTTTTTGTGCAGAATATTGGATTTTTCAGGGAAAATTGATCATTTTCAACAGACAGCATACTTTTTTCACTTTTTCGAACTCTCTCAAAATTTACGAAAAGCCAAAACATAGGAGTCCTCTTTAAGCTCTTTTCTGACTCGTAAAATATGAAAAGATTGCCGAGTTTTTCCTTTTTAAACTCGTTAAAACGAAATTAAAAGGCCTGTCCACTTACAACTCGTTAAAATGAAATTAAAAGGCCTGTCCACTTACAACTCTTTTTTGATCGTATAAACATGAAAAGATCGCAGGACTTTTGTAGTTTCAAGTTCGATATTGGTTATAAAACGACGTGTCTTTGATCGCTTTTTTGCTTTTCAGATCGGAGCCACTAATTATGAAAATTACTCCTTGATCATAATGGTCAAGCGGTTCTCTTAAGTATTATTTTATACTTTTTTGGGCTTTGGGGACAAATTTACAAAAAAGGACACCCATGGAGTTTCCTTAAGTTTTTCTTCTGACTCTCTAAAATTGAAAAATACCGAGTTTTTCCTATACTGGACTCGTTAAAATTTAACAGTAAAGGACCTGTTCAATTTTAAACAGGAACGAACCACTCCTTCTTAGGGTTTGAATTCTAAACTAAGTTGGACTCATCCAAAGGATGAGCTTATAAACAAGCAAATGTTATCCTCCTCAAGCTTGTCAAAAATAAAGAGGTACTTGCCAAAAATGGTGGGGAAAAGACAGAAAAATGAACTCGTTTGTTGCACTGTGTATTAAAAAAACAATTAACTACTCTTGAACACAACACTTTTATTCGCCTGGGTTGGGAAATCCTTTGCCTAACAGTTAATCAAACCATATTGAAAGTCTTCAGCGGGTTTCTGGGTATTAGCTTTGGGTCAATTGTCACCAAACCATCTGCAATGTCGTTATGTGTTCAAGAAATCAGTTCAAATAAACCATTTATCTGCAAAATATATGTCATACATCTTGACCATCCCTCAGTTAGTCCTTATCAAATATATTTCTTCAAAACTTGATCTATGATTTCGTGTTGTGGGCTTGCCTACGACGAATCACTTTCTATCGACTTCATCTCATTATCTAGAAATATGATCTAGGGATCATCAGTACCTTGGAATCTGCATGCCCTAATGGCAGGTTTCTCGCCTTCGACGATAGTTTGCATCATTGACCTTCGATCAAAGGATTCTATGACATGTTCGACATCATCTCATCTATTCGCATGTCATGGATTGTACTAAGTACTTTGAGAACCATTGACATTACTGGTGGTTTCTCTCACACTTGTTAACAGTTCACATCATTGATTGGTAATCAAGTGGTTTCTACTATGTTCGACTTCGACACATTCATTCACATGGATAGAATCGTACTAATTCAGGAAGCAGAAATGAAGACCCTGGATCTAATTTCTATCATCCAGGTTGCGAGGAATTTTGTTATTCATTATACAATGGACTATTCATAAACAGATGGTTGCGCCCATACTATGTCTACATATGTCTATACTCGTGGTATATTACAGAATCATTCCTGTATCATAACAGTTTAGTTAGTTTTTTAGTCAGTTTGATCTGAGTATGGGAATGCCTACCTCAACGATGATATGTTCACATATATATATTTTGCATTGAATGTTTTTACAGGTTCCGATTGGGGTGTCCATAGGATGATCCTTGAAACGATAAAGTACTTCACTCTTCATCTATTACAGACTTCGTGCTTTAGGGGGAAATCTATTGCACAAAAAATTGTTACCTTGGAATTCTGCAATCTGTATGAGTCCATTGTCACTCATACTTTCCTCCTTTGCATGTCTTAAGCCTCAGTTCCTCATATCAAGCCTTGAAAATAAGATAAAGCCCTTAAAAGTCTCTAAAACTCTGGTTCCGTACTGTCTCTTAACATTACCTGCGGTCCCGCACCTAATGGTCATGTTCCCTGTGCACCTGACCGTTATGTCTCTATGTTATGGGTGCGAACCCTTGTAAAAGTTAAAAAGACGCAAGTATATTCTTTAAAACTCACTTTGAGTCATTTCTAGAAGCTTTTGGAAGGAATCTTGAGGTGGCAAGTTTTCTCCCTTAAGGTTCATGCATCCCATACCTTAAGGAGCTAACCCCTTGATGTGAAGAGCTTATCCCTTTGAAGGAGGACTCTATCCCTTCATAGGTAGACCTGTAACCTCTTTCCTTTGCACTATAAAATGAAGCATTGGGCTGGTCACTGGAGAGGTTGAACACTGAATATTTTTGAGGTGAAATGCTGCTGGAACTTAGTCTTCCTAATTGAAATTTTGTGAGGAGAGATTACATACCTCTTTGATCTCATTTGGGAAGAGTGTGAGGCTTGTCAAAGTAACGGAGATTCCTGTTTTGAACCCTGGGAAGAGCTTTTACAACATCAAAGCTGAAAAGGTTGTAAGGTTCTTCTATTTCAAAGTTAATACAAATAAGTTTGTTTTTCTCAATAAGCTATGTTTTATGGTTTATTTTATGGATTCCTTGATCACCACAATGAACATGATTTATAATATTAGCTATGCAGGTGTTATTTGATGTGTGCTTGTTTGTGATTGCAAGTTCTCAAAAGGAAACTCTTTTGGACGGTTCAAGGATGGCTACTACAAACTAGCGTTGGACTTAAGGTAGGGCCTAAACACCTCTATAATTTTTGTTATGAATCGTATATGTTTAGAGAAAGATAGATTTGCTTGTCCTGCTTGTTGCTAGATACCTTTTAATACTAGGGAGATCAGCCTTGTCCGCAAGATCGATTTATCCGGCCAACAATCTCAAGAAACATCATTTCAAATAGAGACACGAGATTTCTCAATACATTTTGGAATACATTGTGGGAGAAGAATGGACATGAAGTTGTAAGCGATCTACAACATTCCATTCATATACAGATGGGCAAATAGAATTGGTCAATAGGACTTTGATGTAGCTTTTGCGAGATTACAATCAAAAGCATGTAAAGAATTGATATGAAAATCTAGTATATATACAACACTCTTATAACAAAGTAGTCCATCCTTCTACTGATAGGTTCCCATTTAAAACTTGTTTTAGTTTACCACATTCAATTTTGGAAACTGCAAATGGACAACAAGATGGAGTGAAAGAGGATCCTACAAGGGATGCTTTAAGGGTAGAATTTTTTTTTAGAAGATCAAGCAGATCCATCTAAAGGTACAACATACATTGTAGAGGTCACATGAAAAATACAAGGCTATGGATGATCAACATAGAACATATCAATCAATCAGAGTGGAAGATAGAGTATGGTCACAGTTGAACAAGTAGAGGTTATAAAATCCTGCCCAAAAAATGAAAGCTATGTGATATGTTTTTTTTGATATACTAAAAAAGTGAAAGATAATGCCTATAAACTCAGTCTACCCCAATACATGCACATTTACTCAATGGCGAATGTAGAAAATTTAGAACTCTATCAACCTTCCATGTTGGAGAAGTCATGTAACAACCCTAGTTGATTTCCTATGTAAATAAAAAAATAAAAATAAGACCAAGGTCATGGGACGTGTATTCCAAACTGAACGCTGAGCTGATGGGATATCAATGATGATTAATTAATGGCTATGGAAATTAGCTAAGGCAAAGTGGCAATAATTAAAATTTTATCTATGAAATAAAGGAAAATAAGAGAAAAGGGAGATGAAGAGTCACAGATTTGCATGTGAGGAGAATTGAAGGAAAAATGAAGAAAATAAAAGCCTCAATGATAAAAAGGTTTTTGATGATCATTTCGCAACCTTTTGTTAGTTCAGTGTTTGGCTCTCTCAATCTATTCTCTCACCCTCTCATATTCTTGCACACTTAGAGTATTCTTGGAGTATTCTTTGAGCACTTTGGCATACATCGGATTTGGAGAAAGAAGGCAAGAGAAAGCAAGAAAGCACAAGGGGACAATGGGATTAGAAACTACAATTGGATTTCTTTGAAGGTAATAGGTTACATGTGTGATCTTCTTGTTGATTTATGGATGCATGGTATATGCATGTGATTATTTGGTTGAATTGTCATTGGCATGTAGGATTTTCTAGATTGACAGTGGTTTATAGCCTTGCCTTGCCATTTCTTAGATAACCATGGTGTTGTTGGTTGTTCCATTTGATTGTTTTATGGTTGGTGCTCATAATTCCTTATGGATGTGGGTTGGGACAAATGCTCTGAAAGCCCTGGAACAACTTGGGTTGAATTACTGGTCCTAGAGCCTAAGTTGGGACAAACACTCTGAAGCCCTTGATGAGTTGAGTTACAAATCCCTGGAGTCGGATCAGACAAACACTCTGGAGCCCTGGAAGGTTGTGGGTTGAGTTACTAGTTCCTAAAGTCCTAGACAACTTGGGTAGAGATCAATCTAGTCGACATTAGTGATGTCTGACAGTGAGATGAAATACTTGGTTAAGGGTTGTGGTGGTTTGGCCTCTGGAAGCGCTGGTTTGGTTTTGTTTGGTTTATTCCATGAGATCTCACATTCTTGATTGGAATATGGCGCAGGGGTGATTGGTTGAAAGAGAGATTTGGTTCAGCCCAATTTATGGTTGGTTGATACATGGAAATCCCTTACTTGGTTGGCATTTTCATATGTTAATATGAAGTATTTTCCTAATTTGATCTATGAGCATGTGTTGATTATGATGGTTATCTTATGGTTGTGTTTCCATGGTTTCTAAATTGGCTATTTGTTGATTATATGTTGTTTATATGATGTATATTTTCTATGGCTCTAGACATGTTTGATGAATATATGAATGGTCAATGAATGCATAGACTAACAAGTGTTATTGCAGCTAGCTAGAGAATATTTAGAGTCTTTTCGATGATTCTCGGGTGAAGTCTATCAACTTATGATCAAATATGCATTCATGACCTATAGCTTACATGTTCTCCATATATTTAACGAAATGTTTGTTATGTACTATGCAGTCTAGGTCAAGTTTTGCCTTCAAGTTGTCATGTTTAGCCTTATTGTCATGTAATTAATTATTCCGAGAAGTTTCAAGGAGTTATGGACAACGGTCTAGAGGTTGGCCTGGAATTTAGGCTCAAATCTCAGGATTTCACCCTCTAAACTAGATAATTTGGGTCACAACCTCACCCAGGCAAGCTTGTGCGTGTGGTTGGAAGCCTATAACCACATGGAGGCCTTGTCATGCATGCAATTGAGGGTTAAAGTGTGTGAAAAGGAGCCCCAACTTAGGATTTGGTCACCTAGAGTGGTTCTTTGACCCCTGAGTGCCCTGTAAACCTGAGGGATGAGGTGAGTTGTCAATTTGTGGTCAATTGGTTGGCCCCACTTCCATTAGTAAAGCTTGGAGGTCGAGTCATGTCATAGTAACTCTTCGTCTCATGTTTACCCTGGCAAGCTAATAAAATTGGGTAAATGTGGGAGGGCTAGTTACAAGTCATATCTTCTTTAGAGTATATAACACCATATGCTCAAGCAAAGTTGACAAATGATACAATTTTTCATAAGAGATCTAGAACTACAAGATAGGGGTAACATGACCTTTGACAAATTGGGTTGAAATGGCAGCTTCCAAGCAAGGCTAAATGGTACTTCAAGGACAAGGTAAAGGAAAATTTGCTCATTTCATTCACTAAAATATTTTGTAGATCAAAAGCCTCACAAAATAGGGGAGTGCAGTTATGATCCATATTGAATCATTGTATTATTTGTTATCGATCTTGATGCTTTCCAAGTGGAATATTTGGAGTAATCAACTTACATGGTGATTTTTATCAATGGGTCTAGTTTAGCGAAATGGGATTTTTAAACCTTCCAAAGGAAGTTTTAGGCATTCCCTGAAGTTTTTTTTGGGTCCAAAAACTTTGTTGTTTGTACAAGACCTGCTAGCATTGTTCTACATTTGGATACCTTTCCAATGGCACAAGAGAAACCACAAACAAAGCCCATATGCAAAAGTTATGCCTCCAAAAGGTTAATCTCCCTGTTTTGACCACCATGATTCGAGAGGATGCCATGGCAATCACATTACTACTAGAAAATGGAAGAACCTCATGACCATGATGAAGAAGATTGTAGAAGAGTCGAGTTGTATCTCATATTAAGGGTTGAAAGGAACAAACTTAACTCCTAATCAGCGATCGAGTTGTGTTATAATCGAGCCACTAGAAGGAAAATGGGCTTGACTCAGTTCTAGTGCATTTTGTTCCATAGTTGAGCAAAGTCATTGAAAGTGGATCAAGAGAGGGTAGAACAAAGACAGTTTGTGTTTTGTAGTTCTTACTCCTTTATATTTGCACCATTTTCCATTCAAAGAAAGAGAGAACATAATAACCTCACCTTCCAATTGGTTTTTTTCCCAAATGGGTTTCCCATATCATATCTTGTAGTCGTATGGTTTGTGAGTGATTTCTTTTCTCTGTTTTCTATTTTCAACATTTTTATATTTTGCATGTATAAGTATAACACAATAGCTTTATAATCCATAAATCTAAAGAAAAATTAACCCTCATTGTATATATTTCTAATTTCAATCATTTTTTATTTACCTGTTGTGACAAACTATCCAATGAAATATACACAACGATTTATAGATCAACAAAAGTAACTTTCACTACAATATGTTGTTTTTTACCAAAGACACTTTGAGTGCCATACATTGTTAACAAAGAAACATCCCAATGAAGTATTGAGGGAAAAGTTTGACTTTAAAAAGTAAAAGAAAAAACACTCACTTAGAAAGCTCATCTTTGTCGTGATGAATGGAAATTCATAACAACACAATGTATTATAACTAAAAAGAGTTAAAGTGCAATATGCACGATGTCATGAAAAAAGACAAATTAGGCATGATTAGCATCCTTTAAGTACTCATAATCGATGATGACTTTTTTGGTATAACCATTTACAAAACACCTCACCACAAAGCTATTTTCATCATTATCCCTCAGTGATTTATGGCAATCAACTCCATGGTGTCATAGTGAAGTGTATCTTCATCTTGTTGCTTCAACAAGCTTGGATATTGAAGTTACTAGAGTAGAAAGGTGGGTCAACTCATTCTGATAAATTTAATAATGAGATATAGATTTCTTTGATTGGCAATAATGAGATGGATTTTTTTTTTATTGGCAAGTGTTTTTAACTAGTCATAAACATATATTATTTTAACTATGGGAAACATAGGCTTCATCCATCTCATTTCAAATTTACCAAGTATCAAGGGGTCAAATCTCTTGAGATGCAAACCTCTTTTCCAGTGAAAAGAGATTTGATCCCTCTTCACACTGGGTAGATCTAGAGTTTAAATAGATCTAACCTATGAATGCACACAATTCTAGAGTTACAATAAATCTAGACTCATTTAATTTCCCCCTTCAAATAAATTATACTCCACATAAATACAAATAACTATTTTTATTTTTATTATTATTTTATTTTTACAAAAGTACTTTTATTCTATTTTTTTATTTTTATTTTATTTTAACGAGTTTAAAAAATATTTATATTACATTACATTTTGAACCAGAGAACCCCTCTTACTTAATGCAATTAAGATTCATATAATGCAATTATTTTAAATTTATACACTACCTAGATAGGTTGAAAGAGTAACTTGGGCGTAAATCACATGTAGACAAACATTTGTC
Source organism: Pinus taeda (assembly GCA_000404065.3). Taxonomy (NCBI): domain Eukaryota; kingdom Viridiplantae; phylum Streptophyta; class Pinopsida; order Pinales; family Pinaceae; genus Pinus; species Pinus taeda. Next base: position 33,043 of record APFE030654945.1, read on the forward strand.
GACGCATGTAGACAAACATTTGTCGACGCATGTCGACGCGTTTGAACCAACCAGTTTGGTTCATCGTCAAATTGATATCAAATACGAGAAAGAATAAAATTTGATGACTAACTAAGGAAAAATATTTGTTTATTTGGTTGGTTGCCAAAAAAAACCATCTATTATTTAGTCTCTTCATGTAGACAGCTGCAAGGTTACTAAACCCGATCATTCAGATTTGGCATCGAAACTTTGTTGTAGTGGACAAAAATCAAAGAACCTAACCCTAAAAGGCATATGCTTCCTTCCTTATTGGTATGACCATCTTCAACCAACCGTTGGCTGTTACTTTTTCGAAAAGCGCAACGAAGACCGTTAAGGCTATGTCTAACGGGAACAGATAGGCTCAACGTCCATTTTCAATGCTTTAAATATACGCAACGTGGCTCTCCATTCAAACCGCCTAAAGCTAGTCGGTGACCACGCGCCAATGACGAGAAGTATTAGACTTGCAAATTACGATGAGATAACGACATATATAATCGTTTTGCTTAACTGTATAACGGTTTCTTCGGATCCCATTTTATTAATAATAATGATAGTTAGCTGTTATTTTATTTATATTGTTAACAAATTCAGAAACTCTTAAAAAAGGCACTTTCTTGCATGCACGTTTTGCTTACCCTCGCGTCATGTACAGCTGGACTCGGCCTCTCCTTTCATGTGCGGCTCTTACAGGTACAGCTGGACTAAAGGTTAAATTTTACGTACCGTCCTTTAAACGCAGCAGCGACCCAGCACTAACATCCATTCATTTGATCTGACTGCTTTTATCATGGGAATGAGAAGAGTTTGTCTTAAATGAAAAACAATCAACGGAGGATCAGTGCCCTTGTATTATTTTGGGGTAACAGACCCCACAGCTGATCATATCAGTGATGCTATTTAAATCTGTCAGGCCCCTTGACGAGTGAATAATCTGCGACCTTCCATTCCTGAACACAGATATGTAAGACAAATGGCTACAGATGTAAGGAATCTATAATTTATCCAAAAGAAATGGCACCGACACTTTCAGAGTTTTCACGGCATTCTCTATCCATTATTTTTAATTTGAAAGTTGTCTCTCATAATGAATTTTAATATAAACAAAAAATGCCCATAGACCAGGCGGATCTCAAAACGTGGAAACAATAAGAAGATTGAATAGGTTAAAAAATTGCCTAAATTAGGCGTTGGAATGAAGGTCTTAAATGTGTAATATATGCACACAAGATTGCAGCAATGTCTGCAGAAAACAATTATACATTTCCAAGATTGCCACATTCCAATGTCTGCAGAAAACTGCAGTTAGGAAGACATTCCACTCGCAGGCTGCCCAGTTTAACATCTGAATGTCCTCTCAGGTTTTACCATTATAGGTTAAGTCTCCACAATTCTTGTGGCAACCAACAAAGAGCACTGCACAGGTTCCTTGGTGAAAGTTCATGGAATAATAAACAATCTTCTAGTAAATCTACTCACTGATATTGCATAGCTGCAAGAATATGTGATCATATTTCACGTACTTAGTCCAGTAATGTCTGTACTTAGGGATGGCTATATCGAGCCATGGTTTCATATTGCCGTTGTAATGTATCACTGCTGCTCTTTCAATTTCAGTTGAATCAACATTAGGGTTATAACCAAGACCCAGAACATGCCAAGATTTATCCAAGACGAATGTCAGGTGATAGAAAGTGATCAGCCCAGGAGGCAGGGTACCCAACTTCCATAACTGTCTATCTTTGTTCTGAGATAAACACAACACGGAGAACAGATAGAATGTTAAATCCAGAGGACAGATTAAAAAAATTAGGCAATAAGCAAAATGTAGAAGGTTAGCATGTACTTACTAGATTTTGCCATTGATGGTAAATCCCTGTTATTCCCTGTTTCCTCCATTCTTCCAGATCAAATATATTCATTCCATATGCCCATCCACAAGCATTTGGATCAAAGTTCTTTGCAATGAGTACGTTAGAAAAATTGAGATATTTGTCAAACCTATGAAAGCTTTCTCCACAGGTTTCCACTGCACCATTTACCCGCCCTTGCATATCGATATTCCAAAGCTCGGTCAAATCCCTTTGCACCACAATATCATCATCCAGGAAAAGGACTTTATCGAGCTCTGGAAAGATCTCAGGGAGGTAGAAGCGAAGATGGTTAAGGATAGACAGATACTTTGGATTCCGATACTTCAAATTGGAATCTGCATTCATACGATGTGACCTAAAGTAATAATCCTTTATAGATGCAGAGCCAAGCTGTCTCAAAACTGGGCTATAACTAGAATTTAGCCATGTAAAGTCATCAATGGTCTGAACCTGAATTGTTGCTTTCCCTGGGGGGTTAGCCAAGAACCACATTTTCATTGCTGCATAGTTTAGCTTATCAGTGACCAAATGAAATACATGCTTTTCTGGCTCCTGCATAGAGAAAACAATTACATCTCAGCCAATAAATAATACCTATACTAACCTTCAAACAGAACTAAGAGGTTTCCTTCAGATGTAGTGTAAATCTCAAGGATAGAGGAATCTACCTTAGCATGAAATATAGTAGAGTTCACAACCACTGCTGTTGCAAGAACGTTGTCAGAAAATATTGCATAATGATAGAGAGCTTTGTCACCTAATTTTTCCTTGTGTGGAAAATCTTGCTCGCTAGAATTCAGGGCATAATACTCCGTAGCCAAGCGCATAGGGAGGCAATGAAGGCCTTTTGGAAGGGTTTTTGCAGCTAGCTGAGTCAAATATGTACTCTGCCTCTTGTGCACTCGAAGTTGTTCTTCTGTAGAGTGCACCATGGCCCGGAGCCTCTTTACCATAGCAGAACAGTCATTGTACAATTGCGTGCCTCTAGCCAAAGTACGTTCCATGGTCTTCATCCTTTCAGAAGCACTTCACCCATAAAACAAAACCAATACTTGTTACTTCTTAAAGAAATCAAGATTTGTACAACCACCGTAACCTAGCAATTGGAATACGAATTTGCATATATTGATGACAATGCCAATACACAGAAAACCAATCATCCTTTTTGGTATCAAACTGATACAACACTACGACAAGTCATCAAGTTAGTATGAGAATTCTAATTCTACAGCTTGCATGATCACTAAATGCACTCAAGTCTCAAACCTCAAAGAATTATCAACAGTAAATCTACCTTCTGGGTAAGTCAGAATCTTTGGTTGCTTCACCCAAGGATCGCTGGACTTCCTTCATCCTCTGCCTAAGCTCCCGTACAAAGTGAGTATTACTCCGTATAGGTGCAAAGTTTAGATAAGCCCTAGCCCTAATTAGCTGATCTCGCATCTGCCTCACCAGGGCATCTGAAATTACTTTCTGCTTGTTTGAGATATTAATCTTTTGGGATCCTCCTGAACTTATCTCTCTGGGCCTTGTTACGCCTGGGAGTTCTAGCTTCTTAGAATGCTGTTTGAAGAATCCAGTAAAATTTCCATTGATAAGAAAACAAGGTGTTTAACTGAAATTGATCGTAATGGAACAACGAATTATATCACTCGCAACTTCAAAGGCTAATTTAGATTATTTATTCAAAAAGGGATGTTTTTTTACGTTACCTCTTTTCCAGCAGTAATTCTTTCAGTTTCTCCCTGTTCATGAATTTCTGCAACAGGCATTCCTAATGAGATATAGTCATTGAAATTGCAAACAAATAGCTACGCAAGATTAGTTTAGAAGCCTTACCACTTGAATCTTGTTTGAAACTTCTTTTATTCTGTCTAGCATTTTCAATGGGTTCAGACTGTTCCATGTTTACAGCTGTTTCCTCTTTAGAAGTAACTCTTTCAGATTCTCCCTCTCCGTGGATTGAGGAAATATCCCCGGTATCAAAATCTGAAACAGGCATTCTTTAATGAGAAATATAGTTATTGAAATCACAAAAAGATATGCTTGCATTCTTTGATGAGCTATATAGTTATTGAAATTGCAAACAAATATCTGTGCAAGAATGGTTTGGAAGCCTTACCACTTGAATCTTGTTTGAAACTTCTTTTATTTTGTATAGCATTTTCAATGGGTTCAGACTGTTCCTTGTTTGCAGATGTTACCTCTTTTCTAGAAGTAAGACTCTCAGTTTCTCCCTCTCCATTGATTGAAACAGAATCACCAGTCTCAATTTCTGCAACAGGCGTTCCTAATGAGATATAGTAATTAAAATCACAAACAAATAAATGTGCAAATTTGGTTTGGCAACCTTACCATTTGAATCTTGTTCAAAATTTTTATTTTCCGTAGTATTGTTCACGGGTTCTCTCTGTTCCTCGTTTAAAACATTATGTGAAACTGGAGTATCAGTTTCCTCGTAAATTACTCCAATGGGCTCCTTAAGAAACATCCCCGGTTCCTAGACAATGGCACCAGTCTTACAGTTTAATATCTATGCCTTTATACAATAAAATTAGAAAAGCTATTGATTTTGCTAGACAACATGTACGGATGTAACGGCAGATAGGGGCATGATACTTAAACTCTAGGCTAAACAATCTAGAAAACAAACAGATAAATGCATACCTGATGAAGGGCATTTAACTTTCTCGAATCGCTGACAAAACTCTGCAGAAGAACAAACATCACAATTTCCAAATTGCAGGCCAAATCAGACTTCCTAAAGCATTGCATTTGGTAAAATAAATCCCATGCCACATCAACACACTTACAATGCTCGAAGACGGATCATCGATGAAATCCTTCTTCCCTGCAAACCATCGAACGCATTCGAGAAATAAAACCATCTAGATTAAATCTGTGAAGAATCTCCGCAATTCTAGTAAAACAAGCAGGCAAAGAATTCACTTGCTTACCTAATGAAGAGCCAAAATTGTGCAATCGTCCTCTAAAAAGGATAAGAGGCGCGATAACTGTTAAGAAGAGCAAGAGCATGACAGGTCTGTAGCATCTTCCGCTTACCACAAAATGACGAGACGCATGCCCTTCCCCTCTGACGGGAGGCATTGTCAAAACTCCAAACGATTGATAAGATACTTCTTAGGGGCGGTGAGCTTCAAAGTTCGGCCCTCTCTTTAACTGTACAGATGTAGATCGAAATCAATCCCCTCAATCTTCTACCGGAAAAGGCCTTCTTTTGGTATTTTGGCCCTAAATAGTCATGATACCTCTACAGGAAATTAAAATAATGAGACGACTGATTTATGTCGCCGTTGAAGAAAAGCAATTCCTGTAAAGCAACCGCCTTGATTCATTACACACCAAATCTGATGCCAAATCTTGCCAAAATAGCTTAGATTTCACGAAATTCTCGCCTTCAAAGCTACAATCCAAAACCTAAATCCAATCCTTGGTTCTCCATCGAAATTGACTTTTAACAGAAAGCTTTTCCAAGGAAGACACAAGCCTTAAAGCACAAACCGCTCCAAAAAAGTTCGAAGTAACAGCTAATGCTTCAATAGATCGCCCCCTACTCATAGAAATGCCGAAAAAGAAGATTCCAAACGAATGCTATCGAAAGATTAGCTCGGAGCTTTCTAGCCACGGGCGAAAGCCAAGCTACCTTTACCGCATTGGAAGAAATCCGAGTATTTATTACCTACAGGTTCCTCAGTCCGGCACCCGTCATGGAAAATACAAATTAATGCTGCACATCATCAGATCGCAAATAAAATAATCGGCAGAAGTCCACATTTTACATATCATGACTTATACAAAACATCCAGGTTAAATTTTCCATTATTTATACAAAATATGAATAAAGAGTCGGCTAATATAGCAAGAAATCTCCGAAGTCTGGCATGTTCAGCATTACCACCAGATACTTGAAAACAACAGCAGTTGAGGTCAAATATCTGTCTGTAAACTCATGTAAACAAGAACTAGTACAAAACACAAACACTTTTTGAGTATTTAATGCTTTGGCGTGAAACTTAGAGAAGTTCGCGTTCAGCCTTTAGACCGTTCTCGGCTTGGATTTACACTCTCCCCATTAAAATTAAAAATTCCTTTTGGTTTTGCAGTGCCGAAAAAGATAAAGACTCCAAAATCGTGCCTCGGAGCCAGAGATCCCTGTCACCAGCAGGGGAGAAAAATAAATGAAAACACAATTTTCAAATTAACATACGTTCGTCATCTCGCGTAAACAATAGTCTCGTCTTCAGCTCCGGCCAATGCAACTCCATGCGGTAAAAGAACTGGAATTACCAGCCAAATGAATCCGCTGGTTTCCAGCTGATTTCGTCTGTGCTTTTATTTTTCTATTTCCCACGTCTTCTTATTATGCTCCTGCTATGCTTACGTGTTTCTTCTCATTTTCCTGCTATGCTTACGTGTTTCTATTACGTGGCAAAACATTTAACCGAAAAACATGGTTGTCACCGGTTTGGTTCTCTGATCTGCTGACATATACCATGATGACCTGTCATGCGGGTTTTTTTTCAGTGCGTGTTGTCTGGCCGACTGGCTGCGACTGGTCGAGCCAGTTAGGCTTCAAGACGTGTGGGCCCCGTCTATCACGGTGGAATGCTTTGGGGATGCTTTTAAAAGTTGCGTGACAGCTTTTATCGGCGGGAACGTCTCGTCCGCGAGATATTTTCCCGATGGCCGACACTTTGTCTTCACGGCTTTCGTCAGGCCACCTTTAGCGATTTTAGTTGGTCTTTAATATATTGTGGTCACACTGGTTAGGTTTTCATCCCATCAATGTCACACGAGATTTTTAATTAGTCTCAATTTACTACATGTGACTTTTTTTTGAAAAAATTCAACAATATATAAGTCTGGAAAAAAATTAATTTCACTAAAAAATTATGTGATTTTTTTCTGAAAATAGGAAAAAAATTCATGTGATCTATTTTGAGAAAATTCTAATATACACAATATAGGAAATTCTAATATACACAATATAGATCACACAAACTTTAATTCAAGGAAAAAGAAATCAAGAAAAATTTAAATTTAAAAAAACCAATATCAACATTATTCTTAATTAAATATTAAAATTTTTAT
>APFE030654947.1:0-37745 GCA_000404065.3 Pinus taeda
GGATGAAATTGAAGAGGAGGATGTTGTGGATTACTTGGAAGTGACGGCGCTCGATTCCGACGGTCTGATTTTCCGCAAAGTCCACGGGAAGTTTCTTGCAAAAAGCCCTTTTTTCTACCTCAACAGTAAAATGGTAAAAATGACATGGTAAAAGGTCTTTTTATAGGTTTTTTGGATAAATAAATATTAAATTTGTTTATTTTTCACCATGGAAGGTCATTTTTCAATATATTTTTGCCTATCTTAAACAGGTATGAGTAATATGTCGTTTTTGTGCAGGAAGGGATTTTCAGGGAAACTTGTCATTTTTCACAAATCAAACATCAGAGTCATCTTTTAAGACCTTTTCTGACTCCTAAAAACTGAAAAGATTGCCGAGCGTTTCTTTTACATTCGTTAAAACGGAATTAAAAGATGGTCCTCTTACAACCCTTTTCTGACCGAAAAACGAGAAAAGATTGCCGGATTTTTGTCGTTTCAAATTCGATATTGGAAATAAAACGACGTGTCCTTGATCGCTTTTTACTTTTCAGGTCAAAGGCACTAACTATGAAAATATCTTTGGTCGCAAGATCAAGCGGTTCTCCTAGGTATTATTTTATACTTTTTCGGGCTTAGGAGACACAACTTTACGAAAAAGTTCAATCTGGAGTCTTCTAAGTTTTTCAGACTCTCTAAATATGAAAAGCGCCGAGTTTCTCCTATACTGGACTCGTTAAAATTTCACAGTAAAGGACCTGTTCTATTACAAGCAGGAACGGACCAATCCTTCTTAGGGTTCGCATCAAAACTAATTTGGACTCATCCGAAGGATGAGCTTACAAACAAGCATATGTTATCCTCCTCAAGCTTGTAAAAAATAAAGAGGTACTTGCCAGAAATGGTGGGGAAAAATGAGAAGAATGAGCCTATTTGATATCCTTTTGTCTCAAGAAAAACCTTACTACCACTCTTGAACACGACACTTATTCATTCACCTGGGTTGGGAAATCCTCTACCTCACAGTTGACCAAAATCACTTGACATTTTTAGCCGGGTTATGGGAGTCGACTTTGAGTCATTTATCACCAAACCATCTGTTGTGTCGTTATGTGTTCAAGAGGTCTGAAACAAAACATTCAACCGCAAAATACCTATCATTCATTGTGTCATCATTGAGTCAGTCCTTGCAGCAACATTTCTTCAACTTGAACTATGATTTCGTGTTGTGGGCTTGCCTGCGACGGGTCGTTTTCTATCGACATCAGCACATTATCTAGAGAGTTGACTTAGGAATCGTCAGTACCTTGGAGTCTGCATGCATCAATGGTAGGTTTCTCGCCTTTGACGTCAGTTTTCATCATTGACTTGCGATCGAAGGGTTCCATGAAATGTTCGACACCGACTCATTCATTCACGTCTCATGGATTGTGCTGGGTACTTTGAGAACCATTGACATTACTGGTGGTCTCTCTCACGCTTGTTAACAGTTTACATCATTGACTGGTAATCAAGTGGTTTCTACCATGTTCGACATCGACTCATTTATTCACATGGATAGAATTGTACCAATTCGGGAAGTAGGATGAAGGGACCCTGGATCTAGTTTCCACCATTACAGGCTGCGAGGAGTTTTTGTATCATATGTTGTAGGACCAATATAAAGAAGGATGCGCCCCATACTGTTGTCTCACGGTCATAATTAAATGATGTATTATGAATCATTCCCTGTATCAGATAGTAGTCCTAGTTTAAAGTTTTGTCTGAGTATGGAATGCCTTTACCTCAGGATGATATGATCTCATACATTGTATTGTGTTGAAAATTTGTATGGTTCTGGACCAGGCTCTCCACAAGATATCCTCCGAAAATGATAAGTTTACTTCACCCTGCTCCTATATGCAATTAACAACCCTTATCTATTACAGGGCTTCGTACTTTAGGGCAAATTCTGTTACACTTGAAATTTGTCACCATGACTATCTGCAGTCATTATGGCTCCCATCAATAGTTTTCAATTAATCCTCCTTTCTCAAGCCTAAACCTCTGCTTCTTCATTCAAATGTCAAAAAAAGAGAGAAAAGTTCACTAAAACATGTTTAATCTCTGGGTACGCAGGTCTCTTCTACCTTGCCTGCGTGTACGGCATCCCAAAACTTCATTGTTACCTACGTACTTGTACGCTCTGTAAGACAAAGGATGGGTGCGTACTCCTGTAAAGGTCAAAAGGCGCGAGTTTCATCTTAAAAAAGTTACTTGTGGTCACTTCTAGAGCTTCTAGAAGAGTGTTTGACGTGTATTGAGCGCCTCCAGATGGTTCATGCATCCCTATGATAGAGGAACTTATCCCATCAAGAGAGGAGCTACCCCATCCAAAAGGGGGAGTATCCCATTGATGTTGGAACTGAATAACTTCCTCTAGAACACTATAAATACAGGCCTTGGGCCAGAGGAGGGGAGGTTGAAAGCTGAACATTCCAAAGGGTAGATGCTGCTGGAATTAGGACTTCCATTGTAAGCTTGTGAGGAGAGATTACCATCCCTTCTTGTTTCATTTGGAAGTGGGTGAGCTTGTCAAAGTAGAGGAAAACTCTTGCTGGACCCTGGGAGGAACTTGCACAACACCAAGGCTCAGGTTGTAATGGTTTATTTTTGTTTCCTTAATACAAATAAGTCCATTCTTCTCAATGATTTGTTGTTAATGAATTGTTTCATATACTCCTTGGTCTATATGTTGAATATGTTTTGTTTTATGAGATATTCAGGTGTTATGTAATCGTTTTGATTGTTAGTGTATGCAGGTTTCGAAGTGAAGGAGGAGCTCATCTGGATCGACGAGGTTGGACTGCTGCAACAAACGTTGGACTTGAGGTAGGATCGAAAAACACTTGGTTTCTCATAGAATAATGTATGTTTAGAGAAGGATTGCTCTTAATTGTCTTGTTTGTCACTAGAGAGTCTTAGACTCCTAGGGAGGTTAGTTTTGTCAGCAAAAATAACTCTTTCCGCATGATAGCTAGTATTGTACTGTGTACTGTTACATGATCTCAATCAATATAATATACCGATAGTTTGAGGTTTTTAGCAAGATGCTTTCCCCAGTGATATACTGTGTTGATATGTGTGATTGATGCTTCAATGTGTGCATGTGTATGTTTCTGAATACTGCTAAATTGATGATCAACGTATAGGAGGTTATGTATTATACATGATTCCGCAAATAGTGTATAATCAGGATAATCTCTGTGAATATGTGTCATATTATTCATGAAATTTCTACATTTCTAACAATGATCATCGTCATGAACTTCCTTTTTGCAGTGAGTGCAATAAGGTCTTTCTCCTTCATCTTTCTTGGTTGATATCATCCTCTTCTCCTTTCCTTTTCCATTCATTTTTGGTTTTCCATTTGGAAGTTTGAAAGGTGGTTTCTTGAAATGATCATCTCTTTCATTTTTTTCCCTTGTTCTCAAGATGGATGGCCTTTAAACTGACCGAGTCAATAGTAGTTGGTTCAAACAATAATAGTGAATGTCTAAGGTAACTATGTAATGATCCAATATACTTAGTTACTACTTCAGGTGAGTCAAGTGCAATACCCAAATTAAGTGCTTGTTTTCTAAATTTCTCTATAAAGCTTTGAACATCCTCACCTTTTCCTTGCCTTAAGTATTGCCAATCCATTAATGCTTTTAGTTTATAACCCAAGGGATAAAATTGTTCCTTTAATGTACAAATGAAACTAGGCCATGAGGAAAGAAGATTACCCACACTCTTACCGTTTTGCAATTTTCTCTCCCACCAAACGAGAGCTGTGCTACTCAGCCAAAGAGAGGCTAGTTGAATCTTTGCCTTATCCTCTTCGATCTGTTGAATCTTGCAATAGATTTCAATCTACCTAATCCAATTATTAAGCTTTTCTACATTACTTTCACCATTAAACATCGGAAGATCAAATTTGACATCTAACTAAAGAAAGGTTTCTTAGATGCATCCCTTGAATTTCTATGATGATGGTGATGAGAGGAAGAAGAACTTCCACTCATGGAAGGAGAAGGAGGGGGTTATTCTCCACAATTTCCATGAATTGAAACTTGTTCTTCTAGATTTCCCTTTTCTACTTTCTCCAGCCTTGAAAGCAACTGACCGACATTTTCTGGCATTATATAGAAGGTTTTGCGGAAATTGTGATCCTCATCATGATGAGCCTCTTCATCTGCCAGGTTTCTCCTTCAATGTGCATGCCCTACTTCGGGATCGAAAGACTTTAGATTCCCTTTGCCTCTTTGGAGCCTGCTTCTTGTTAGCATACAAACATGCAATTCACATCTAAAAAGACATACTCTGATACCACTTGATCCAAAATATTTTTCGTATAGATGTATTAAAGAATTACATGCATAAATTATAGCTCAACATAGAAAAACTTGATGTTTACATGAGAGAAGAGGAGAAACACATTGATCCGAATTGGATCCTAAAAAAACTCTCTAAGTTTTCATAACTCTGTAAAATTCATGCCAAAGTTTCAAAGACTTGCAAAGGCCGAGCTTATCAGGAATTGCCTTGGAACAGTTCTAATTGTGAGTAGCGTGGAGCAACGAGGATGCAGTCAAGCGCACAAATTGTTGGTCCATGGTAATGCATGCTGCCATGTAATAGCAAAATGAGAGGTCTTTTGGAGAAACAGGGGAGGTTTCTGATTTAGAGAAGGAAAAGCCCCCAGTGACTGGAGCTGAAAAGTCAAAAACCGTACGGAATTCGCCGATTCCATCAGAGGTGGGCCCACATGAAAACCAGTAGGATATCGAAAGGGCTTTGAGTGATAAGCGATTTCAACTGAGTCCTACCTGATGCCAAACACTGGGTGCCACACGTTTGGTGTAAGAGAGAGAAAACTTCTAACATCATACAGGTAAGCGTCATGCAACCTACCCGCCCCATATGGACAGAGACCGTAGGATCTGGAGGCTCCAAATCGATGACAGACATGCAATCCGATGGATGACCAGATTCAACATGGTAAACAGGATGAGTTTTATAAATTTTGAAGTCCGACATGAATGATGAGTTGGTAGGGGAATCATGTTTGCAGGCAATCTGGGAGTTAAACAGAAATGACAACCGTTCAAACATTTCCAAGAGAACTGACACTCAGTTCATTATAAAATAGGTCGCCACCTCCCTATGAAGCATTACACAGTGATGATGATGCAGAATAAGGGAATTCAAATGGACAAAGGCAGAAGAACAAGAATGCCAGGAAGCAGAAATGAACAGTTAGAAAGCAGAATGGCTTTAAAGCCACAAACTGACAGAAGTAGCAAGCAAGCAGCTAGAGAGTAGTGAGAAAAGCGAGTAAGAAAGGTGAGAGCTAAGAACAAAGAAAGTAAGTTGAGCTAACCTGCAGAGAAAAGGCAGCATCGAGATAGAGCTAGAGAGAGTCAGAGAGTCTGTGCACTCCAAAGAAGGCTTGAGAGGTTCAAGCGAACTCCTCTGCATATGCCTGTCATGTATGAGTCTCAGATTGGGCTCATACTACTGTGACCAATAGAGGTAAGGTTTTAGTAAGGAGAGTCTGTGTACTCCATTCCTACTGATTCTTATCTGTTGAGTGAGACTCAAATTGAGCTCAGTATTGTACAAACTCTACTTTGGAAACATAATAGAGAGGACCCTTTTTATAGACATATTTGGGCACTGCAACCCCAATCACATATGTCAATAAACCAAGGGCTCTTAAACCCCTAAAAGTGTTGTTTCAAACCCTAAAGAATCATGGTCAACTTATTACATCATTTCCCAGAAGTTCCACCTAAAAAACCACTCAGAACTGGCCAAAACTGGACCATACTGACTGCTCCTTGGTCAATGTGTGATGCATCTCACCTGCTACACATGGGAGGTGCGATGCATACTAAAAAGGCCATTTGTAGGATGTGATGAGTGACAGTAGACAAATGGAAGAGTCAGTTTGCTAAGTGGAAACCTAGAGAATCTTCTAGAAATTTTTCATATGACACTTGCCTCTCAGAATTCACCCAGGGATGAGTAAGAGATCATGAAATCTCCAAGTGGAACCAAGAACTATCAGTGAAGTTACACTAATCGAAAACCCAAAAGCTGACTCACCCCTCTACAAATATCTATAAATGGATCCCTCATGTAAGAGATCTAAAGGCTAGAATTTTGTAATTTGTAAGGAAGTGTTGTTGGTTTCTCTTTGAGAAGAAACATTGTATTGTTGGGTGATCTTACCTTTCATGAGGTGAAGAGGGCTTTCATGTTGGGAGGATGATGCTGGATCAAGTAGCTCGGTTGTAATCCTCTCTTCTATTTCTACTATCAATAAAGTTCTTTGAGTTCTCCTCCATATAATCGTGTATTTGTGAATCTTGTTATTTGTGGATGCAATTATATGGTTAATGTATTTATGATTCTGCATTGTTTATGATATGATAGATCGAGATGCTTTGATAGTGTTTTGTTGCTTTGCCTCTACAGGTGTTCTCTAAAGCAGAACAAGTAGGAGAAGAGTGGCAAGCTCTAACAAGGGAGAGAGGAAACGAACAAGGAGCCAAGCGTAAGATACAGGTTGGTCCTCTTTGCTTCTCTCTTATCTATCATACATAAAGGAAATATTGAAGCACTTTGAATTGTTTGTTTCTAAGATAGCTACCCGTCTTAGTGGGACTAGCAGATCAAAAAGACAATAGTTTTCCTGGAAACAAAATGGCGACTCCATTGGGGAGTGAATAGTTTGTTTGTTTGTTACTGTTGTTTTCTTTATAAACTACAGATGGAGCCTAAATTTAAGCTAGCTAGCCTTCGAACTACTCTTGCTATGCAAGTGCAAAGTAGATCAACGGTGCTTCAGTCAATCTCCAAGTTGGTTTATGAACTGAACATCTGACTTGCGAACATCCTAAGTGCTCTTGTGGTAGCTCAATAACCTCATAATATTATACCCCTATACTTTGTTTTTACTATTTATCATAGCTCAACCTAAATCACTGAATGTAGCTGCAAATTTTGAGCAAAAACCAAGCTCAGTTTCGTTCCCTAGTCCACCGCTCTATCTATAACTAGCAGCCTAGATGCATTGCACCTCTCATGTGTTGCAGGTGAGATGCATCCATGTTTCCCTTAAGGACAGGTGCGATGACTAAATGATACTATTTCCCTCTCTGGAATTTGGTTTTTTCTTCCTTGTTTTTAGCTCTGTTTAGTAGTTTTGCTGCTTATGATCAGTATCTCATTGCTGAAGCCATTTTCCTTTACATTATTTAGCCTCCATTAACCAGGATTTGTGAATGTTTTTTTATGTATTTTTCATCATTTTCGGTTCTCCTTTGTCAAGAGTAGCTTAATCGAACTGTTGTTTTTGATGAAAAGAAGTGTCGTCACTGTCATTTTTAGTCGAAAAGAAAAGTGTCATAATGTCTTCCTCTTCTAGATAGTCGATTGTACTTTTGCCATTGTATTTGATTTGAATTATCAATATTTGAAGTATCAAAAGAAGTTTTCCATTCGAAATTGAAAGTGTTGGCTTAGTCTTCCTTTCGTTTTGAAAAGAAATCGTTAAAGTGTTGCTTTGAAGAAAATAGTTTAGATCTGTACTTAGTTTTCCTTTTTTGGAATTCTCACACTAAGGGAATGGAAAAAAAAATACATGCATGTGCATTTTCATTTAGACTGCATGCGGAAAATGATTTAGGAAAAGTGCACTTAGTGTGTGCTCTCTGCGCTCTGTTGAAAGAATCATACTCTTCTTTCCTTAGTAGCTAGGATTTTCATTGCTAAAAGAAAACAAACGACTATTTATCATTTTAGATTGCATATTTAGGAATTTTACATCTACATCACATGGTGAACCTTGAAGACAACTTCTAACAATATCAACTCTAAAATAAACCTCAATTGACATTAATACCGCTTTGGAACTAATGAACATCTAGAGTCTAGGCTGAGATGTATTCGTGTGTAAAGCTTGGTAACTATCATTTTTCATCAAAGGTGGGTGATTCCTCCTCTTTGATACGACAAGTGCCATTATGGACTTGTGCGCCATACGGTCAAGTATATATTGGGGATCACAATGGTTGAATGTCTTTATCCTTAGGAAGCTGTGTCTTACCGCCTATCATCACAATGCCTAAACACAACATTCAGGAAGATTGACTACCTAATATAATCTTGGTAATTTCTCTTTATTTTACACAAGGTTGTTTATTTTTTTTTACGATTGGTTTTGGTAATCCCTCTTGTAGATTTCCGGAGTTTTAACTTTTGTCCTTTTTCGAATCCTTAAAAGAAAAGGTCCATTTGAGCACTTGTCACTTCAGGCTCATTAAAAATCGAAGGCGACTAGAGTCATCTTTAGCTTTTTCTCGACTCTTAAAAATTGAAAAAGCAAAGATGTGTCAAAGCGTCATAAAATTTATTTAATTTGGAATAACATTCCTATTCCTTCGTTGATCTTAGGTTGAGGTAATGGAATCCACTAATCAAGGATTTCCCCTTGGGGGGAATCCTAGTCCTTTCTCTTCTTGGGGAGGTATTGGTGCTCCATATATGGCTACATTATCCCTTCCAGGAATCACAATTTCCCTACCGATATGGCTATTCTCAACCTTTGTCGTTCAAAACACCATAATTCCTTAGCAATAAAATCAACAACTGGATGATACTGGAGTTGCTCCCTCACCTTCTACTTCGTTTGTTTCTCCATCTCCTTCTTCCTCTTCACTTGGTGAGACTAGTGATACTAAAAACAAAGTAACTAAAAAGAAGAAGAAAGGGAAGGAGAAGAAGAAGAAGAAGTTAGTCAAGCAAGGGGGAAACCATGCATCATCCGATGAAAATCCACACACCGAACCTTCCAAAACCAAATCTCCATGCATAATTTGTAGAGGAAACCACTTTCATCAAGATTGTCCTTGCATTCTGTGGATCTTGAGAGACTGGTCTCCCCTCTTGCACCATCCGATGTCATCAACCTCTATTGATTGTGTTGAGAGCACACCATCGACTAGTGAAAATGAGGTCAATGGACAAAAAGAAAAGTTCAGATTTCCTTGTAGGTTGTGTGAAGGTGATCATGCCCTTCACCATTTTCCTTTTCTGGATGAAGCCAAAAGTGTCTTGGATAACTGTCCTGCTTCACTGCAGCGACTTCCCCCTAGATACAAGAAACTCTTGCCAAGTCCATCACTAGTTGAAAATCCGACTGACATACCTTAGTTGTCGGTCGAAATGCCTATAATTGAAGATAAACCCTCTGAGTCCATACTAGACCAAAGTCAACAGGTTGAGACGGTAGCTGACCCAGTCTTGCCTTCAGAAGGTCCACCTTCAGATGATACAATTTCCAAAGAGAATGAGAACAACACCATTCAAACTCTTTTTGTTAACATAGCGTCTGATGAACATGGGGGCAATCTACCTGTTCCTTTACAATAGGAGGGAAGTTCCCCATTTCAAGAGATTCATTCAGTCGTTTATTCGGTCCCCCCACCAAGCAATCTAGTCATTTCCTTCGATTGGAATCTACTAGCGGGACCCCGCCTTCCATCTAATGTACCATTCTAAATCATAGTACAAGTTTACAAAATGATCATGTCTGGCACTATCATAGATGAAGGGGCTTCCATGAGTATACTTTCCTCAACTTCTTGGAAAGCACTTGGTTCGCCATCGCTTCTGCCTGAGAATCAAAATTTGTTAGGCTTCAACAAAGGAACCAATCAACCTTTATGAATCCTTCCAAAGTTACCTGTAACTTTGAGAAGGAAAACCATTCACTTGAACATGATGGTAGTCCAAGGGCCACTAGATTAAAATCTACTCCTTGGGCATGACTACATTTACAACATGGGAGCCATTGTTTCCACTCTTTCGAGTGATGTGTTTCCCGCATGAAGGCAGAATGGTGCAAGTCATCGACCAGCTTTCATTTCCTAGTTCAAGCATAGCTATGAGTTAAACATCATCCCTAAATGGCCTCTTTGCACCAAGAATGTCTCTTCAACCTCCAGTTCATACACCTTATTTCCACGAGTAGTCTGGTGAATGTAACGAAGCTTAGGGGGCATGCACCCTGGTCGGCTTCGGCAGGCAAAGCCAGCTAAAAAAATAGATTTCGTTGTAGCTTATATGACCAGTCTGAAACACCATTTCCATGTAGGATATGGGATCAATTTGAAACATTTATCTCCTCACACATTATGTGATTGGAAGTTCACACCATTCACCTTTGTCTATTTCGATGGACAGATCCAAGGAAGTGTTTTGTCTACAACACGGACGGAACAATCCTACTTAAATGCAAGAAATTCCATAAGGTAACTTGGAAATTCTCGTTTTCTCAACACTTGGGTGCATGCAAACCTTTTTATGCAAGTGAAAAGTGACTAGTTTTATTCTAGCCTTATAGGTGTTTTAGCTCAGCTCTTAGTAACGCCTTCTTAGGTTAGGTGATTGGTCTGATCAACCATTCAACTTTGTCAGTGGCGTGCAGGCAAAGCAAAGGAAATGTTTTATCTAGGTGAAAGACAAAACTATCCTACCTAACATCAATGGTTCATTAGCTCTTAGTGTAGTTAGATCTATAGTTTGGTCATTTCTAGCATGCATAAAAAGGCAATGAGCATGATTTCACATGGTGCAAGATCACTAAAAAATGAACCTACTAATGAGAGACATCTTTACAGCGATTGGCATGAGAAATGTTTCAGTAAGGTTCAAGCTCATTAAAAAATAAACCTACCACTGAGCATAGTTTCTTCTGATTCAAGCTCATTAAAAAATGAATCAACCCTCGGTAAATAACCTTTGTGATTTCCTTACTATCACTCTTTTGAGCCGTGGTTGTGTTCTTAACGTCACCTCCATTCTTTTGGCCAATCATACGCTTCCACTTGATTGTTTACCCTTTTCAGGAATAGCCGTGACGACTTCTGTTAGCCACCCTCTTTATACTATCGTGTTTAAGAATTTCCAAACTTACCTGGAACCAGTTGCTACCCGAAAACATCACTTGTTCCTAAAAAACGAGTCTCTTTTAAGCTCTTTTCAGACTCGTAAAATATGAAAAGATTGTCAAAATACTGACCTTTCCAGCTCATTAAAGTAAGGGGAAGTGCCATCCCTCCTCTACATTTTAATCTTTTTGGACCTGAGGGATCATTCCGCAAAAAGATTGAGCACTTGTCTTTTCCAGCTCGCTAAAGGGATCGAAAATTCATCCCTTTCTCGGACTTAAGGGATTATACCACAAAAAAGGACTATTGGAGTTTCCTTTCCAACCCTTTTCAAACTATCTAAACATGAAAAGGACCAAGTTATATTTGCCATTAAACTCATTAAAAAATAGCAACAAACTTGTCCATCCGGACAAGAGCGAGTTTCATTGTCGCTAGGCTCGCTAAAACATAGCAATAGGTTTTCCTGAAGGGAAAATTATAAAACAAGCATATGTTATCCTCCTCAATCTTGACAAAAATAAAGAGATACTGGTCAACAATTACTGGGGAAAAGTGTAATAAAACTTGAAGAACTTCATTGGTAGAAGGTTGCTCTTGAACATGACACTTTCACTCCATCACCATGATTGAGTCAGGTTGGGTTATTCCATCCACCAGTCACATCACCATTGGTCCTCCGTACCATCCATTTTTGGGGTTAACACTACCAATCCATCTCAGTGTCACCAATATGTTCAAGAGAAGTCATTCAAATAATTTACCACCCAGCTAATGCCTCATCCACTGCAATACCTTCACCCTCCATTTTTCATGACCGCCATTCCTAAACCTTGTATCATCAGATTGTTTTCACCTCCAGAAAATCATTTGCTTCGTTTCGAGTCGTAGATGTGGGATTCATTAAGGCCCTCCTACGATGGGTCACTTGTTGTCGACATCAGCTCATTATCCAAGAAGTTGACTTAGGAACAACCCTTTCAATACTTTGAAGCCTCCATGCCTCAATGGAAAGTTTCTCACTTCCGTCGACAGGTTTACATCAATGGCCTTCAACCGAAAGATTTTGCATGGTGTTCAACATCATATCCTATATTAACACCACGTGAATTGTATTGTAGTACCTTGAGGCTCATTATCATTATCGGTGATTCCTCTCGCACCTGTTAACAACTTACATCATTGGTTGGTGATCAGGCGATGTCTTTCCATGTTTGACTTCAGAACATATTTTACCTTGGATCGACTTGTACATTAGGCGAAGATTGAACGCGTTTTGAAGACCTCAAATCTAGTTTCATCCATCTAGGCTGTGATATATTAAGGAAAATAAAGACATCAAATGTACACAGAAGCTGCACATATGATCATCCAAGCTAAGGGATGACGACTCTACAAGAATCACCAGTCTGCAACAACAAATGATTATCTATCCTATGTACATGAAAATGAATTTATAAAATTGAGCATGGGAATGCCTGCCTAAGCTAGATCATGAAAATAACATGAAGATGTTGTATTGTATTGTATTTTATACAGGCCACCTTCCAGTTCGAATACCTCAGATCCTCATGATAAAGCATTTCACCCGACATCAGAATATTTACAACCTCATGCTTTAGGGGGCAACTGTTATAGACATATTTGGGCACTGCAACCCCAATCACATATGTCGATGAACAAAATTCTCTTAAACCCCTAAAAGTGTTGTTTAACACCCTAAAGAATCATGGTCAACTGATTACATCATTCCCTAGAAGTTCCACCTAAGAAACCACTCAGAACTAACCAAAACTAGACCATACTGACTGCTCCTTGGTCAAGGTGTGATGCATCTCACCTGCTACACACGGGAGGTGTGATGCACATTGAAAAGGGCTTCTGTAGGGTGTGATGAGTGAGAGTAGATAAATGGAAGAGACAATTTGCTAAGTGGAAACCCAGATAATCTTCTAGAAACTTCTCATATGACACTTGCCTCTCAGAATTCGCCCAGGGATGAGTAAGAGATCATGAAATCTCCAATTGGAACCAAGAACTATCAGTGAAATAAGACTAATCAAAAGCCTAGAAGCTGACTCACCCCTCTACAAATATCTATAAATGGATCCCTCATCTCATAGATCTAAAGGTTGGAATTTTGTAATTTTTAAGGAAGTGTTGTTGGTTTCTCTTTGAGAAGAAACATTGTATTGTTGGGTGATCTTACTTTTCATGAGGTGAAGAGGGCTTTCATGCTGGGAGGATGGTGCTGGATCAGAAATTTGGGTTGTAATCCTCTCTTCTATTTCTACTAATAATAAAGTTCTTTGATTTCTCCTTCATATAATCGTGTATTTGTGAATCTTGTTATTTGTGGATGCAATTATATGGTTAATGTATTTTTGATTCTGCATTGTTTATGATATCATAGATCGAGATGCTTTGATAGTGTTTTGTTGCTTTGCCTCTATAGTTACTCTCTAAAGCAGGAAAAGTAGGAGAAAAGTGGCAAGCTCTATCAAGGGAGAGAGGAAACAAACAAGGAGTCAAGTGTATGATACAAGTTGGTCCTCTTTGCTTCTCTCTTATCTATGATACATAATGGAAATCTTGAAGCACTTTGAATTGTTTGTTTCTAAGATAGCTACCCATCTTAGTGGGACTAATAGATCGAAAAGACACAAGTTTCCCCAGAAACACCCCCACTGAAGGCTGGACTAGGAGACGTAGCCTAGGAGCATTGGATGAACTCCTTATTAAATTTGTTGTATTACATGTTTTCCTGTTATGTTTTCCCTAACTGCTTCAATGTCTATGTATTTCACAATATTATTGATCCTTTGCATAAAGTAACATAGGCACATCCATGCACATGAGTCTGTAATACCTTTAATTCCGTCCTGGATAAATTTAAAATCAAGTGGTATCAGAGCTCTAGGTTATTAAGGTTAGACAAGCTTGTGTTGGATGTTGTTGTTGAATTCTAACTAGATCAAAGCTTAAATTAGGATAAGAAGAATTGGTTGAAGCTAACCCTGAAATTGGAAGAGTCTATCCTAAGAGGAAAATGTCAGAAGAAAGTCCCTTGGAATCAGACTCCCAGTTCATGGATGGTTTCATGACCATGAAATCCATGATAGAGGAAATCTATAGAGAATTTAAGAAAGGTAGAGAAGGAGATCCATCAAATTCCAAACAAGATAAAGGAGTAGAATAATCTCTCCTCCATGAGCACTCTAAAGGCAAAGGGAAAGAAGAAAAACTTTCCACACCTCCTAGTAGCCCTGAAAACAAAAAGAAAACATCTTTGATTAAATTAGATGTTAAATTTGATTTGTCGATATATGATGGAGAGTTTAATGCAAGAAAGCTAGATAATTGGATTAGACATATTGATGCTTATTGCAGAGTGCAGAGCATTGATTGAGACGAGAGTCAGATTCAACTAGCCAGCCTACGCCTTGGAGGCACTGCTTTGGTATGGTGGGAAGGTAGGACACAAGCTGACATGAAGAAGCATGGTAAAATTATTTTTGTCTGGAGTGAATTTGTTTTTGCAATTAAAAAGCAATTCTATCCACTAGCCTATATGTAGCAAGCCATGATGAGCTGGAAAACTCTTCCCTAATTGAAAGGGCAAAGTGTACAAGGCTACACTCAAGAATTTAGTAAAAGAGCTTTGATTCTAGGAATTTCCCTAGACTCACCTGAAACTCTGTTGAAGTAGATAGGTGGCCTACATAGCTACTTAAGGCACACTATTCTCATGTTTAATCCCACTAGCATAGATGAGGTATTTGTTCAGGCTACACATCTAAAGGTTAGAGGCAAGAATGTGAACCCAAAAGTTGGGGGATCATCAAAACCCACGACAAGCAAAATCAAGGAAAAGAGAAAATAGAAATGGAAAGAGAGGAAGGAAAATACAGTACAAAAGACCAAGTCTTCATGCACTCACTATAAGAAGGATGGGCATGATGATGAAGACTACTGGATCCTGCATTCGGAGCTGAGACCCAAGAAGTTTGAGGGCAAAAATAAGAAGACTGCTGCAACTATTCAAAAGGATTTGGGGTCAGACTCAGGAGATGAAACAAAAATAACAACCATAGGTATAAAAGGTAAAAATTCTGAAGCGTCTACTAGTAATTCTGCACAAGCTACTGATAATGAAGAAAATGAGAGGAAAAGGCGTGAGCTTTTTCATATTCGAGTTATTTTCAACCATCAAAAGATACTCTCTTTGATAGTGGCTCACAAGTAAATTTAATTTCTGAAGCAATTGTAAAGAAGTTGGGATTACTAACCACACCTCACAAAAAGCCATATCCATTAGGTTGATTATGTGATAAAGCACAACTACAAGTGACTAGATAATGTAAAATTAGGTTTTCTTTTGGGTTAGCATTTGTATATGAGTTTGAGTTAGATAGAGTTCCTTTAGATATATGTGGAATTGTTTTAGGAAGGCCTTACTTGTATGATAGGAAAGCTATTTTCTATAAAGCTGAGAACAAGTATCAACTCGTTAAATATGGAATCGAATATATTGTAAGAGCTCATAAACTCAAGAATAATTATACTCTCATAAATTTAGGGCAGATGAAAAGAATTGTAAATTCATGCAAACAATTTTTACTAATGGTTGTAAAGGAAAAGAAACCTGATAAAACCAATGTATTTAAGGGTTGTGATGCTAAACAGCAAGCTTATTTAGAAAAAATTGTTTCAGAGTATGATATATTATTTCAAGAACCTAAAGATCTACCACCCAAAATGGAAATAGTACATGATATTAATTTGCAACAAAATGCTCCATTGACTGACATCGGAATGTACAGGTTGTCCACTTTAGAGAATGAAGAAATCAAGAAGCAGATACAGGAGCTGCTCGAGAAGGGGTTCATCAGAACTAGCACATCACCATGTGTGTCTCCAATTTTCTTGGTAAGAAAGAAAGATGGGTCATGGAGAATGTGCATTGATTACTGAGCACTGAATAAGATAACAATAAAAAATTGTTATCCTCTTCCTCGCATAGATGATCTATTAGATTAGTTAAAAGAAGTTGTTTATTTTTCCAAGTTGGACTTGCATAGTGGCTATGATCAGGTCAGAGTTGCAGAGCAAGATGCATGAAAGGCTGCTTTCAAAACGAAGTAGGGATTGTATGAGTGGTTAGTTATGCCTTTTGGCTTAACTAATGCTCCTGCCACTTTCATGAGAGTAATGAATGATGTACTCAGACCTTTTCTTGATGATTTTGTCATTGTATATTTTGATGACATTCTTATATTCAGTAAAACATGGGAAGAACATTTAAAGCATGTCAATCAGACTCTAGATGTTTTGAAAATAGAAAATCTTTATGTTAAGCTCTCAAAAATGTGAATTTGGCAAAACATCTTTGAATTATTTGAGTCATGTTGTAGGGGGTGGTAAATTGAAGATAGATCCATCTAAGGTTGTAGACATTGTAAACTGGCCTAAACCCAAATCTGCTACAGAAGTTAGAAGCTTCTTAGGAGTAGCACAGTATTGGAGAAAGTTTATTTCTAACTTTTCCTTAATTGCAGCTCCCTTAAATGCTTTAATAGGATTGAAGAAGGTCTTTCAGTGGGGAGGAAAATAGCAGAAAGCCTTCGACACATTAAGAAAAAATATTAGTACAACACCAATACCAGCACCGCCCAATCTTCAAAGACCATCTGAGATTGAAACGGATGCCAGTGACTATGCCATGGGAGCAGTGTTGATGTAGAATAGTAAACCCATATGTTGTCATTCTAAGACATTTAATTTTGCAGTAGTTAACTATCCCACATATGATAAAGAATTGTATGCATTAGTACAGAGAGTGAAAAAGTGGAAACATTATTTAATGGGAAAAGAGACAGTTATACATATTGATCATCAACCACTTAAATATTTACACTCCCAAACTAAGTTGTAGCAATCAAGACACTATAGATGGATGGGCTTTCTACAACAGTTTCAGCTAGTCATCAGATATAAAAAGGGCATACACAATAAAGCTACAGATATGTTGTCCAGACCAATCATAAATGCATCTACTATATTTAAGCATAATTCAGTATTGCATGAAAGCTACATTGAACAACATGATCAAGATATAGATTTTAAAGATGTATATGCAACTTTCATTCATGGAAAATGAGTAGAAGAATTGGATTATCATGTTAAGGACCAACTCTTGTATCATCTAGGAAAGTTATGCATTCCAGAAACTGAAAGAGTAAAGATAATTCGAGAAGCACACACTTCTCTAATATCAGGTCACTTTGGTGTAAGTAAAACAGTTGCACAGCTGCAAAGATTTTGTTATTGGCCCAAAATGAATGAGATAGTTTCTAGATATGTAAGAGGGTGTACCACGTGTGCTAAAAGCAATCCCAACAATAGAAAACTAGGCTTGTACACTCCACTACCAGTTCCTTCTCATCCTTGGGAAAGTGTTTCCATGGACTTCGTTGGGGGACTACCTAAATCTAGGAAAGGTCATGACTATTTATATGTTGTTGTAGATAGGTTCAACAAAATGTGTATTTTAATACCTTGTAACAAACATATTACAGCTAAACAAACTGCAAAGATGTTCTTTCAGCATGTATGGGCTCATTTTGGGTTACCCACTTCCATTATATCTAATCGAGATACCCGATTTGTTGGGAAATTTTGGTCAAGTTTGCGGGAATTGTTGGACACTAGACTAAAAAAGAGCACATCCTTTCATCTGCAAATAGATGGCCAAATAGAAGTGGTCAATAAGACAGTGATCCAGTTGCTCAGAGGCTATTGCAGCAAGCATCCAAGCTTTAGGATGAACATTTATGTTATGTGCAGCATGCTTACAACCGAGCTAAACATTCTTCTACACAGAGATATCCTTTTGAGACCTATTTTGGTTTCACACAAAGGTCTCCGTTGGATTTTGTCTTTGGTAAAGACAAAGTGGTTGATGGACACAATGTTGTGGACAAGGAAACCAAGTTCATCGAACAAATCTAAGAGATTCACCAGGCAGTACAGGAATAACTAGAAACGAGCCAAGCCAAGTACAAGGCAAGGCATGATAAGCGTCGGATGGAGCATAGTTTCCAAGTTAGTGATCAAGTCTGGCTATATATTAGTAAAGACAGAATGCAAGGTGAAGGTAAGAAGCTGAAGCCGATAAGGTATGGACCTTTCAAGATACTTGAGAAAATTGGTGAGAATTCTTTTCGCCTTGATTTACCAGCTTACATGCACATCTACTCAGTTGTTAATGTAGACAAATTGAGACTATTTGAACCTTCATTGATTAAAGATCCCGAAGAGCAAAGTCAATTACCTTTTATTGATGATATATTGCCTGAATATCTTAACAAATTGCCGAAAGATACAGTTTTAGACCAGAAGGTGAGAACTATGCGTAGAGGGGATGTTGAGTACCTTAGGCTTGGACTCAAAGGTTTGAAACCAAGTAGTGCAAAATGGATAGAAATTGGGCAAGTGAGGAATCAGTACTCTCACTTGATGGATGCTTAAAAACCAACTTTTGGTGGTCCAAAAGCTTTTTCAGTGGGAAGGCCGTGATCCGAATTCGATCCTAAAAACACTCTCTAAGTTTTCATAACTCTGTAGAATTCATGCCAACATTTCAAAGACTTGCAAAGGTCGAGCTTATCAGGAATTCCCTCAGAATAGTTGTAATTGTGAGCAGCGCAGAGAAATGAGGACCCTCAGTCAAGCACGTAGAACATTGGCCCATGTTTACACATGCTGCCACGAAACAATGAAACGGGAGGTCTTATGGAGAAACGAGGGAGGTTTTTGATATGCGATTAGAAACAAGTCACTAATCACATATTGCTGGGAAAACCCCTCAGAGAAGGAAAAGCCCCGAGTGACAGGAACCATCAAGTCAAAAACCATACAAAATTCGCCGATTCTGTTGGAGGTGGGTCCCACACGAAAACCGACAGGATATCAAAATGGCTTCGAGCATTAAGCAGTTTCAACCAAGTCCCACCTAATGCCACACACTGGGTGCCACACATCCAGCAAAAGAGAGAGAAAACCACTCACATTGGACAGGTAAATGTCATGCAGCTTACTTGCCCGATATGGATGGAAATCGTAGGATCTAGAGGCTCTAGATTGACGGTGGACATGCAATTCGACAGATGACCGGATTCAACGGGGTGAGCAGGCCTAGTTGTATAAAGTTTAAATTCTAGCATGAATGATGATATGGCAAGGGAAACATGTTCGTGGGAAATCTGGGAGTTAAATGGAAATAATGACCATTCAAACGTTTCCAAGAGAGCTGACACTCAATTCGTTATGAAACAGGTGACTACCTCCCTGTGAAGTGTTACATGGTGATGATGACACAGAACAGGGGAATTCAAATGGACAGAGGCAAAAGAACTAGAATGCTTGTAAGAAAAAAATGAAGAGTTAGAAAGTAGATTGTCTTTAAAGCCACAAACTGATAGAAGCAACAAGCAAGCAACTAAAGAGTAATGAGAAAAGCGATTAAGAAAGTTGAGAGAAAAGAACAGAGAAAGTAAGTCGAGCTGACCTACATAGAAAAGGAAACATCAAGACAGAGCCAGAGAGAGTCAGAGAGTCTATGCACTCCAGAGAAGGATTGAGAGGTTCAAGAGAACTCCTCTGTATATGCCTGTCATGTATGAGTCTTAGATTGGGCTCATACTACTATGACCAGTAGAGGTCGAGTTTCAGTAAGGAGAGTCTATGTACTCCAGTCCTACTGATTCTTATCTATTGAGTGAGACTTAAATTGAGCCCACTATTGTACAAACTCTTCTTTGGAAACATAATAGATAGGACCCCACTGAAGGCTGGACCAAGAGATGTAGCCGAGGGGCATTGGGTGAACTCCTTATTAAATTTGTTGTATTACATGTTTTCCTGTTATGTTTTCCCTAACTGCTTCAATGTCTATGTATTTCACAATCTTATCGATCTGTTTCATAAAGTAACACAGGCACATCCATTCACATGAGTTTGTAATACCTTTAATTCCTTGTCCCAGATAAATTCTAGATCACACATAAAGCATGAAAGAAGACCACAAGACTTGATAATGGAGTTCGTCCGACTTGTACTATGTCTTTGAGCCTTACTCGATCAATGGGGAGGGGTTCATTCATTAAGTGGCATGAGAAAGAAGAGTACAAGTGATCCAAAATGGATCTTAAACAACCCTTTTAAAAGTCTTCAAATATGTTAAAACCACAGAAAACAACAACGGGGTTAAATTGTAGCAATAAAGCATTGATATCGCATCAGAGAAAGCCATGCAGTGTTAATGGGCCTTAGCCTTAAGAAAAATGTGATAGCAATACAAGAGAAACAATGTGAACCATTGATTGAGTGTGGAGATCAATGGTCTAGATCAACTACCAATATCTCATCGCATGGAACCAAAGGGAGGACTTAACACATGATGGCAGGCTTAAGCGATATGCAATGGCTACTTTATCATATCACAATGAACCAAGGGAGAAGAATCGGGACCCATAACTTAAAGACTCCCAATGAGCGCTTCCATCATAGCCGTCAGATGGGCGAAAGAGATCAACGACAAATATCGCATCACAGATTCCTAAAGGGAGGACTTCACACAGGCGGACCCGAAGGAGTTATGAAATAAAATAGTGAAGGATTTGAGTTCTATGGTAAGCGGTATTTCGAGTGGGCTTCAAGCAGTAAGTGGTATTGGAGAGGCTTCGCCCAATTCCATACAGTGGCCGACACGAAGCACATCGTAGGAGAGAGAAAACTGCTTTTCAGGTGGGCAATCTTTGTGCAAATGGGCCACCCAAAATTGCTGTCAGCTGTTGGATTAGCGATCACGAATTAGACAGTGAAGAAGGCACGAGCTAGTTGGATGATCAAGTTGGATGAAAATCGTCTGAATGAAGGAAAATCAATGGTGGGATTGCAACAGCAATAAAACATGGACCCGAAAGGATTATGGATATGACACTATAAAATTTGAAATCCGATATGTAGCGTTTCTTCAGGTTTTTTTTGTTTTGGTGTAATTCCATTATAAAATCAAAATACAAAGGATTTCTTATGCTTTAAGCATTTTTTCTTAACAAGATGTGTCCAATGCCTAAAGGAAGGTGAATGGACAGAAGAGGAAGACAGAGAGTCGGAAGAGGGAAGGCAAACAAATAGAGCCGATAGGCTTAAAAAGCCATCCCATAATAGAACAGAAACAAGTCAGAGTTTAGAAACAGAAGGGAGATAGAGAGTCAGAGAAAACCCACACATACAAATAGTTGATCAGAGGCACTAAGGGGGAGAGTCTGTGCACTCTTTAGACTCAAGGTTTTCGAATGAAATCCCTGTGTAATATCATTGTTGTTGTGTTATGACTTTGATTGAGCGCACACTTATAAAATCTGTTCTTGAAGACATAATATAAAGGTCGACACTAAAAGCTAGACCAGGAGACGTGGCCAAGGGGTTTGGTGAACTCCTTCATTATTTGGACTGTGTTGATGTGTGTGTATTCTACTTTATAACTATTCATTGTCTATGTTATTCGCAATCTTTTCAATTCATTTCACTAAATAATATAGGCATTCCTGCACATGAGTCTGTAATACCTCTTCTCCTTAATTTAATATCCATTTCAGATCAAGTGGTATTAGAGAATTTGGTTTTGTTAAGGTTAGACAAGCTTGTGCTGTATTTTGAATGCTAACTAGATTAAAGCTCAGACTAGGAGAATGAGAACTTGTTGAGGCTAATACAGAGATTGGAAGAGTCTATTCTTAGAGGAGAATGGTAGAAGAAGCTCCATTGGGTTCAGAATCTCAATTTATAGAAAGTTTTAAGACACTCTGAGCCATGGTGGAAGAGATGTATCTGTAATTTAAGAAGGGTCGAGGTGAAAGCACTTCAAACACCTAAATCAGGCAAAGGAGCAAAGGAACCTTTTCTAATTTCCCCTCCAGAAGGAAAAGGGAAAGAGGAAATGCCTCCTCCACCATCTCCTCCATCATCACCTTCATCAACCTCATCATCTTCTTCGCATAACATTATCCCTTCTAAGAAGAAGAAGAAAAATTCCTTAATCAAATTAGATGTGAAGTCTGATTTGCCAATTTATGATGGAGAACTCAATGTAGAAAAGCTAGATAATTGGATAACACAAATTGATGTATATTTCAAGGTACAGAATGGTGATTCAGAAAGGAAGAATATTCAACTAGATAGCCTTCAACTTGGAGGAACTGCACTAGGTGGGAAGGCAAGACACAAGTTGATATGCAAAAACATGGTAAAATCATTTCTACCTGGAATGATTTTGTTTCTACTATCAAAAAGAAATTCTATCCTTTAGCTTACATGCAGTAGGAAATGATGATTTGGCAAACTCTTCATTAGTTGAAGGGTCAAAATTTATACTTAGGAATTCAGAAAGAGAGCCTTAACTCTGGGTATATCATTAGATTCACCTGAGACTTTATTGAAGTATATAGGTGGTCTTCATATATATCTAAAGCATACTATTCTCATGTTTAATCCCACTATCTTAGATGATGTCTCAGTTCATGCCACACATCTAGAAGCTAGAGGTAAGAATGTAAACCCAGAGGTTGGGGGATCATCTAAGTATGCCATAAGCAAGAGAAAGGAAAAGAAGAAACTAAAATGGAAGGAGAGGAAGAAAACATTGTAAAGAAGGATAAACCTTCATGCACGCATTGCAAGAAAGAAGGACACGATGAGGCACACTACTGGTTTTTGCATCTAGAATTGAAACCTAGGAAGTTCAGTGGAAAGGAGAAGAAGAATTTTATTGCTATTTAGAAGGACTTGGGATCAAATTCAGGTGATGAAACAATAGTTACAACCACAGGTATTAAAGGTAAAGATTCTTAAGCATCCACAAGTAATTCTTCACAATCTATTGATAATGAAAATAATGAGAGGGAAAGAAATGAGCTATTTTGTATTAGAATGATTTTTAAATACAATAAGATTGATATTTTATTTGATAGTGGATCACAAGTAAATTTGATTTCTGAAACAATTGTAAAGAAGTTGGGATTACAAAAAAAACCTCATGAGAAGCCATATCCATTAGGTTGGGTGTGTGATAAAACAAAGCTACAAGTAACGAGACAATGTAAACTTAGGTTTGCTATTGGATCAACATTTGTAGATGAGGTTGAGTTAGATATAGTTCCATTAGATATATGTGGTATTGTTTTGGGAAGTCCATACTTGTATGATAGGAAAGATATTTTCTATAGAGCTGAGAATAAGTATCAACTCACTAAAAATGGAATAGAATGCATTGTAAGAGCTCATAAACTTAAAGGTAACTATTCTCTCATAAATTCAGGGTAGATGAAAAGAACTGTGAATTCAAGTAAGCAATTTTTACTAATGGTTGTAAAGGCAAAGGATCCTGAAAAATCCAATGCATTTGAAGGTTCTCTTCTAAACAAAAAGTTGATTTAGTTAAATTTGTTTCAGAGTATGATGTTCTATTTCAAGAACCAAAAGGTCTAACACCCAAGTGAGAAATAGTACATGATATTTATTTACAGCAAGATGCTCCATTACCTAACGTTGGAATGTATAGGTTGTTAGCTTTAGTGAATGCAGAGATAAAGAAGCAGGTACAGGAGTTATTCAATAAAGGGTTTATACGACCAAGCACATCACCATGTGGATCTCCAATCATGATGATGAGAAAGAATGATGGTTCGTGGAGAATGTGCATTGATTATAGAGCACTAAATAAAATAATGATCAAGAATTTTTATCCTCTTCCTCGTATTGATGATCTATTAGATCAATTAAAAGAAGCAGTTTACTTTTCTAAGTTAGACTTGCAAAGTGGTTATTATTAGGTTAGAGTTGCAGAACAGGATGCATGGAAGACTACTTTCAAGACAAAGCAAGGACTTTATGAATGGTTGGTTATGCCTTTTGGCTTAACTAATGCTCCTGCTACATTTATGAGAGTCATGAATGATGTACTCAGACCATTTATTGATGATTTTGTAATTGTTTATTTAGATGACATTCTTGTCTTTAGTAAGACATGGGAAGACCATGTAAATCATGTGAAGCAGACTTTAGACGTTTTAAAAAGAGAAAATATCTATGTAAAATTGTCAAAATGTGAATTTAGAAGAAAATCTTTAAATTATTTGGGTTATATTGTAGGGGGTGGTGAACTGAAGATAAATCCCTCTAAGGTTGAAGTCATTGTGAATTGGCCTAAACCCAAATCTGCTATAGAGGTTAGGAGTTTCCTAGGGGCAGCACAATACTAGAGAAATTTTATTGCTAGCTTTTTTTTATTACAGCTCCATTACATGCTTTAACAAGATTGAAACAGATGTTTAAGTGGGTGAGGCAAACAACAAAAAGCCTCTGACACCTTAAAGAGAAAATCAGTATAGCACTAGTACTAGCATTGCCAGATCTTCAACATCAATTTGAGATTGAGATAGATTCCAGTGACTATGCCATGGGAGCAGTGTTGATGCAACATGAAAAACCCATATGCTATCATTCTAAGACATTTTCTTTTGTAGTAGTTAATTATCCCACATATGATAAAGAATTGTATGCATTAGTACAAAGTGTGAAAAAGTGGAAACATTACCTAATGGGTAAAGGAACAATCATACATACAGATCATAAACCACTTCAATATTTTCACTCACAAACTAAATTGCAGCAATCAAGACATTATAGGTGGATGGGTTTTCTACAACAATTTCATATTTTCATCAGAGATAAGAAGGGCATACACAATAAGGTTGCAGACATGTTATCAAGACCAATCATAAATGCATCTACTATACTTAAGCATAACTCAATAATGCATGAAAGTTACATTGAACAATATGCTCAAGATGTAGATTTTAAAGATGTATATGCAACTTTAAGTCATGGTAATCAAGTAGAAGAATTGGGTTATTATGTAAAGGACCAACTGTTATACCATTTGGGAAAGTTATGCATTCCACAAACTGAAAGAGTTAACATAATCCAAGAAGCACATACTTCTGTCATATCAGGTCATTTTGGTGTAAGAGTCCTTCTCTTGTCGAAAAACCGACTGACTTAAATCAACCATCAATCGAAACCACTCTCTCTGAAAGTGAATCTTATGAGTTTATACCCGACCAAAGTCAACAAGTCGAGGTAACAATTGACACAATTTCACCTTCAGCTAATTGTACCTTTCCCGAAGAGAGTGAAAATGATATCGTTCAAGTTCACACATCAACGGTATCATTTGAACCTTCATTCTATCCACCTGATAGCCAGGAGTAGCTTGGTGAATGTAATGAAGCTTGGGGGCATGCAACTATTAGTAAAGATAGGTTTCCCTGTAGGTTATATGATTAGTTTATCACACCATTCACCTTTGTCTATTCTAGACGATGCCAAAGAGGTGTTGGATAACCATCCTGCCTCACTGCAGTGACTTCCATTTGGTTACAAGAGACTCTCCCTTTCATCATGCTAGGGGCATGCAAACCCATTTTCAAGCATAGTTTTTCATTTCAAGCTTGTGTAAAAATGAAACTGAATTCAAGCATATCTTTTTCCATGTTAAGCTTGTGTAAAAAAGAAACTGAAGCCAAGCATAGTTTGTTCATTTCAAGCTTGTGTAAACATGAAACCAAATCCAAGCATAGTTCCCCATGGTTCAAGCTTGTCTAAAAATGAACCCATTTTCAATTTTAAAACCCTTGTGATTGCCATTCTATCAGCCTTCTGAGCCTTGGTTGTGTACATTCCATCGCCACCATCCCTTTGGCTGATCATATGCTCTCACTTGGTTGTTTTACCCTTTTTAAGGAACAGTCACAATGAGTGGTCTTATTAGCTAGCCTCTTCACAAAAATCAACATGTTTTGAGAAGTTCCAAAATCACCGGAACCAGTTACTACCCTAGACACCACTCATTCCTCAAAATAGAGTCCTCTTTAAACCCTTTTCAAACTCGTTAAATATGAAAAGATTGTCAAGCTCTTGTCTCTTTCGGCCTGTTAAAGTGATTGGAAAAGTCATCCCTCCTATATTGTTTTATCCTTTTTCGGACCTGAGGGATTATTTTACGAAAAAGAGCTTATGGATTTTTCTTTTCGTCCCTTTCCAAACTCTCTAAACATGAAAAGGACCAAGTTATCCTTGTCGTTAAACTTGTTAAAACAATAGTGACAAACTCGTCCATCTAGACGAGACCAAGTTTCACTATCGCTAGACTCGTTAAAACATTAAATAGCGACATGTTTGCCTGAAGGGAAAATTATAGAACAAGCATATGTTATCCTCCTCAAAATTGACAAAAATAAAGAGGTACTGGTCAGTGATGACTAGGGAAAAAGGGAATAAAATTGAAGAATTTATGGTAGAAAGTCACTCTTGAACATGACACTTTCACTTCATCACCATTATTGAGTTGGGTTGGGTTATTCCGTTCATCGGTCATCTCACCATTAGTCTTTCATACCATCCATCTTTTGGGGTTAACGCTAGAAATCCATCTCAGTGTCATCGACATGTTCAAGAGAAGTCATTTAGTTGAGAAACCACAATCTAGTTAATGTCTCATCCACTGCAATACCTGCAACCTTCATTTTTTCATGATCGCCATTCCTAAACCTTATGTCGTCGGTTCATTTTTCACCTTCAGAAATCATTTGCTTCGTTTCATGTTGTAGATGTGGGATACATCAAGGCACTCCTACGACAAGTCGATTCTTGTCGACATTAGCTCATTATCCAAGAAGTTGACTTAGAAACACCCCTTTCAGTGCTTTGAAGCTTGCATACATCAATGAAAAGTTTCTCACTTCCGGCGATAGGTTGACATCAATGGCCTTTGATCGAAAGATTTTGCGTGGTTTTCAAAATTGGATCATATATTCACACCACGTGAATTGTATTGTAGTACCTTGGGGGTCATTATCATTATTGGTGATTCCTCTCACATCTGCTAACAGCTTACATCATTGGCTGGTAATCAGGCGATGTCTTTCCATGTTCGACTTTAGAACATCTCTTCACATGGATTGACTTGTACATGGAGCGAAGATTGAACGAGTTTGAAGACCCCAGATCTAGTTTCATCCATCTGAGCTGCGATATATCCAGGGATATAAAGACATCAAATGTACAGTGGCTCTACACATATGGCCACGCTAACCATGGATGATGACTCTATATCTAAAGAATCACCAGTCTGCATCTGCAGACGACTATTTGGTCTATGTACATGAAATGAATTATAAAGCTGAGCATGGGAATGCTTCCCTCAAATAAGTCATGAAAATTATATTATGATGATGTATTATATTGTAACTTATGTAGGTCACCTTCCAGTTTGAAACTTCGGATCCTCATGATAAAGCATTTCACCTGACATCAATATTTATGACTTCATGCTTTAGGGGGCGACTATTATAGACATATTTGGGCACGCTAACCCCAAACTTATATGTCAATAAACTAGGGCTTATCAACCCATAAAAGAATTGTTTCATACCCTAAAAGAACATAGTAATTTGAATACATCATTCCCCAAAAGTTCCGTCTGAGAAACCATCTAGAAATTGCCTAAATTGGACCATACTGACTGCTCCACTGGCAAAGTGTGATGCATACTGAGTAGTACACTGCCAAGGTGTGATGCATACTAATTAGGCCTTCTATAGGGTGTGATGGGTGATGATGGGCAAATGTCCGAGACAGTTTGCTAGGTGGTTGCTCATGGAATCTTCTAGAAACTTCTCCTGTACCACTTGCCTCTCTGAATTCACCAAAGGATGAGTAAGGGATCTAAGAAAATCTCCAATCCATTCCCTTATGGAATCAAATGTAACAAGTGGAATGACACTAATCAAACCCCATGGATGACTCACACCCTTGCACACATCTATAAATGGATCCCTCATCTAAGAGATATAGAGGCTGGAATATTGTGAATTTCAAGGAAGTGCTGGTAGTTTGTAATTGAGGAAAGAGCATTATATTGTTGGTGTGATCTTGCTATTTCATGAGGTGAAGAGGGATTGAAGCTGGGAGGATGATGCTGGATCAGACAACTGGGTTGTAATTCTCCCTTCTATTAATAAAGTTCTTCAATTTTTCTTACATATGATTGTTCAATTGTAAATGTTATCATTTGTGAATGCTATCATTTGTTCATTATATATTTGATTCTGTAATGTTTATGTTATAATATATCACGATGCTTTGAGGGTTCTTTGTTGTTGTACTTGTGCAGGTACTCTCCAAGTGTATTAAGTACGAGGAGGAGTTGCGGGATCTGTCAAAGGGGAGAGAGAGAAAGAAAGGGATTAAGCGGAAGTTCTAGGTTGGTTCCATTATCTTTCTCTTATTTGTCACACATAGAAGAAATCATTGAATTACTTTAAACTATTGTTTCTAGGGTAGTTGCCAAACCTAGAGGGCTAGCATTCTTTAGGAATACTAGTTTTCCCAGAAACATAACCCGAGCTAGAAGAGTGACAATGGATCAGACTTCATGGTTGTAATTCTTCCTTCTACTTAATAAATTTGTTTAAACCTTTTTCCATATGCTTATCTTGATATATGATGTTTATATGTGTGAATGAATCTAATTCCATTTACTTATAGTCAATAGATCTCTTTCTTTGATTGGTTCTCTGTCTTTTGTTTATGATTGTAGGTACTTTTTGAGTGAGTTAAGTTCAAGAAGGAGCGACAAGAGCCATACAAAGGAGACAAAAGGAAAGCAAAAGAACAAGTAGGTCCTTTGATTCCCTTGTCTTATTTATTGTCTATAAAAAAAGGATATAGCTACCTACCTAGGGAATTAGTATTTATCCGTAGATGAAAAATTCCTCATAACAAGGGGAATGAGACATGTAAAGGGTTATTTTCTACTGGTATCTCCTTATTATAGGTTCATGGATGTATTCAAAAGGAGAAGATCATTGTATCTATAAATCCTATTTGTAAGCAAAACTTTATAAATGTTAAATTGACAAAAAGATTGCAAATGCCAGCTAAACAAATGGAGCACACATAGGTTAATAATGAGCAGGTACAAGTTTATAAAGATTTGAAGATTTGTGTGGATAAGTATGTATTGCATTTTGATTTTTGTGCTTCATATATGGCTAATGTGGATGTGGTTTTGGGATACCCTTGGATGAAATCTATTGGTACTATCAATATTAATGTGTAGAAGAAATTCTCGAAGCTCTCGTATAAAAAGAAGAAAATTACTTTACAGGATATTTGTAGTGTCCTATCTAGGGTGCTAGATTGGTCTAAATTTATTATCAACCAGGGTGCGTATACTTAGAGACGTGTGCCTAAAATATATAAGCATAAAGGATCTAATTTAGACCTATGATTCCTAAGTACAGTGCTGAGATTAAATCTAATGTCAAACTATCAATGAAAGCTTTAACTAAGCATCAAACCATATGATATTAACAACTAAAACGCAATCCATAACATGCTGTGTACCACTAGATTTAAAGGCTTCGGTCTCCTTACAGAGACACCAACATGAAACCCCTGTTCAATGTCACTCAACAGTCATGAATATTTAATGTAAGCATGCAAAGTAAAAACCATAAGCATCGTCCATATCAGTGATTTACAAGCAACCCTGGATCGAATCCTTTACAGGATGTAATTCACAATCCAGATGAAGGTTTGTTCAAACACATGCACAGACATCTAACAACGCATTCATAAACATAACGTAAGCATCAATCAACCCTCTGAGCATATAAATCGATACCAAATACCATTCAAACGCTTGGCTATAAAATGAAATTAAAATCACAATGCAAATACAATGCAAACATAATTAAAATGTCGGTATACCATGCACACAGGGCCCGTCCGCGTCTTTGGCACACCGAGATAGTCACACCACGATCACAGTATTAAGCAATGCACAGAGATTGTAATGCAATCTTATATTAAAACCAAAAACTCTGTTCTGAGACGACAATGTATATAAAACGTAACAGTCTGCAATATCCAAAAGGTAGGTAGGTAGGTAAACGAACATATATCCCGGTTCAGCCTTTTAATTACATACATTACATCCTTTGAAAAATGGATGTTTATCCATGGGCGACTGTTGCTGCTTTTGTAAAAACGCAGAGATGTTCCTATCCTATCTTACGCATATAAAAACTAGGAAACAACTTAAAAATCGAATGGGCTGTAACTGAGTGTTGTTGCTGCCTTTGTGCCAACATGACATAGTTGACTAGGCGTTGACCGTGCATACAGGAGGGATATTTCCGCTGCGGGATAGGTGCTTGTCCATGCTTGGACATTCCTCTTTTCGCCCATACCTTTCGCTCTGACCTGGCTGTCATGCCACATGTCAAATGATAAGCCATTTACAGGTTGTTGGGACTTCCTGTAGTGATTTAGGCCAAAAATCCTAATTTATTAACACAAAACCCCTAAATCAATTTAAATGCAATTCAACAACTATAAAACTATTAATTAATTAATTTCCAAGGCATTTGAGGAATAAATTATGAGAAGAGGTAGGAAATGGTCATGTTTTGGGAGGGAAAAAGGGTCATAGAATGGTACCAACATCTATCCCCGACTTAATGACTTAGCATGTCCTCATGCTAACCCTGAAGTGATTCCTTTAAACTCGGTTCCTGCCTGTACCTCTGCTTCCTTGAGTAATGTGTCAACGTTCTTCTTCACCTGGGCATCCTTTTGGTCATGGAGCTCTTGCTTCAGTCTTCTGTACTTTTCCTTGAGGGTCTTCTTTTGGCTGTACTATTTGGTGGCCCACTTGCAAATGTCTGTCTGCTCAGCTTCCAGCTCACTAACCCGCTCTTTTAACTTTTCGTTTTTCTTTTGAACTTCTTTGCTCTGTGTACGGAGCATTTCATTTTCCTTTTTAATAACTTTCTCTAACATATTGGCCTCCATGAGCTCCTCTTTTAGTTTTTCGATTTTCCTCTCTAATTTCTTCTGCTTCTTACTGGGAGGTGGTGACCCTCTTTCCTGTTTGTTATTGCTCTCGACTTCTATATCAGCTCCTGGGGGTGAATGGATTTCAATATGCACATCGGCTCCTGGCCCTGGTGGTGAATGATCACTGCTTTGAATGTCCATCTGTATACGTGCATTAGATTATTCTTGTAACTGGACTTTCGATGCCCTTCTCCTTCTTCTTGAGTAAGTGGTGAAGACTTTGTCTTGTTCTGCTCTTTTTGCATCTTCCTTCCTCATTTGTCTGGTCCTTATGCTGCTC
Source organism: Pinus taeda (assembly GCA_000404065.3). Taxonomy (NCBI): domain Eukaryota; kingdom Viridiplantae; phylum Streptophyta; class Pinopsida; order Pinales; family Pinaceae; genus Pinus; species Pinus taeda. The sequence continues at coordinate 31,273 of APFE030654947.1, forward strand.
ACAGGTATCTTGTTAGCTCTGGATGATGCCGGAATCTCCTCATCAATGTCTTTCATAAACCCTGAGTTCTCTTGTGATTTCTCTTTGTCTTCCTCGTCCCTGATCTGGTTGGCAGCTAGGAACTCCTTCCATGTTTTCCCTCTTCTTTGCATTTCATCTTCAATGAGGATTTTAATTAAACCAAAATGGTATAAAATTTTGTCCTCGTTTCCTTTCTGCTTCTGAATAGTTTTGGACATCTTGGTTAGGCTCTGTAGTAAGAAGTATAGTAAACTAATGACACATTGTTTCTTTATGTGCAGCAACAACTTGATGTGATACAAATAGACAATGCTGTAGCGGCCCTCACAGGTCACAAACTTCTGGAGTATGTAAACCATTTCATCCCAAGGATGCACTGGCCAACTTCTTGGGACGCCCTTCTTCCAATTTACTGCTGAGACTCGTGACCTGGACATGAATTGGGTCCACGATTTTTCTTTAAACTGTTTGGTTTTGAAGTATTTTTCTCCCTCTGGACTAACCCCTGTTGCTTGGGCAATGGTGTCCTCTGAGACTCTGAATGAGAAAGTGCCTATCAAGGCCTTCTCCCCATTGAACGTGAAGGAAAATTGCTTGGAAACTTCTCTTCGTTGCTTCCATGGAATTTTTCTAAAAAGGGTAGCCACTGTATTTCCCTCAGAATCGAAATACAGTCCTCGTGGTACTGAGAGCTATCAAATACATTTGGCTCGACCCTATTTGTCATCTTGGCAGAGGGTCGAGCTTCCTAACTTGCGAATTTGTCAAGGAGGTCTGAGTTTATTACCTGAGATAGTCGCTCCTTTAATGTTCATTGTAATGTTGGGTCGGTTTGTTATGTAGCTCGATGAGATTCGAAACCAGATGCATTCTCTGCCCTTGGACCTTGTTGTGGTAGCTTATGCACCAGCGTATGCAAATGGAGTTATACACCAACGTATATAATCCTGAGAACGAGTACAATGACCACTGTTTTCTCCTTTGTTAATGAAGCTCGATTCAGAAGGTATTCAATTTCAAAACAGAGGAATAATGATAGTATCACTTGCATAAATGTTATGATAGGAGCGCTGAGAGGTGTATGTACGTCGGGTGGTGAATCATCATTCGGCCCATGCAACTTAATGAATAGGCTTGTTGTCGCTTGCCTTGGTATAATTACCCTTTTTAATTTGTTTTATTATTTTTTTTTTTAAATATTTCCACGTGTCCTGTTGGTACTCTTGTAATGGGAGGTGTAGATTTAGGAAGTGGATATGGCGGTAAATGTTGTAGGATGCTTAGGGAATATTGGAGTGAGGGGTGAATGAATTTTAAAGTAGGAAGTAGGTTGGGTAGGGAAGAATTAGGGGAATAAGAGAGGATGGGAAAATTCCCATTTAGAATTAATTACTAACAGTAATAGCTATTAGAATTAACATAAAAATTAATCTAAGAAATTAAGTGTTAAAAACAAGGAATGCATTACACTGTTTGACTGTTGTTGCATTGACATGCTGAGTAGAGCTAACTTTTGACTGTTGTTTGATTTCTGTGTTGTTCATAACAGGTCCCTTGAGGTATGCAACAGGTCCCTCTGCAGTACTGAAGATGTTCATGCAATTCTTTGTGTGCATGCAGGTGCTGCTGAGCTTGGGTGCTTGATTGACGAAGTCTTGATGAAGTCTTGTAGAAACTTGTTGAAGCTGTATTGAAGTGATTTTCTTTTGAAGTATCAATCTCCTAACAGGTCCCTTTTGTATGTCTAAACAGGTCCCTTACTGCTGATATTACTGCTGGTGCTGGTAGCATGGTCTTCTTGGACAGAACAGGTCCCCTGCATGATATTTACAACCAGGTCCCTCTGATATAAAACAATGACAAGACAGCTTATTCATTGAAGTCTGGAATGGTGGAACAAACTGTTTGGAAAATTTACAAAAAATTTGTACAATGGAGAGATAAGAAAATAAGAATGCTAATGCTCCTCTCCCCCACAAAATTTTTGACTTGTCCTCAAGTCAATATTCAGCTAAAAACATGAAACAGTGATAAGGAAAAAGAATTCTTACCCACCAACGAATTGGTTTTCAAGTAGGAATTTGAGGTTAGAGTGTGCCAGAATCTGGTTTTCACATCTAACCCAGTTATTTATTTATTTATTTTTATGTTTTGTTTTGTTTTTTTTTTTTATATATTTTTTCAAAAATTGAAAGAAAATAAACTAAGGCAGGGAGACTGCAGCTAAGGGCTGCAGTATCTCAAACTCACTTTGTTGAGAAACTATGTGTAGAAAATCTTCCTTGCTGATGGGCTTGGTGTAAAGTTTCAGGCGATGACCATTGACAGTAAAGGAATGGCCTTCTCCATCAATAGTTGTGAGCTTTACAGATCCATTGTCATAAACCTGAACAATTTCATAAGGGCCCATCCAATGGGTGGTAAACTTGGCTTTGTGGTCTCTAAACTTAGAGTAAAAAAGTAGAGCCCAGTCACCTTCCTTGAATTGCTTCTTCTTGATATGTGCATCATGCCACTGCTTCCTTTGTTTTTGCATGAGGATGGTGGTTCTCCTCTGCTTGCTGCCTCATTTCATCCAGCTGGTTAAGCTACTGGATTCTTTCTTTTTGTGCCTCATCCAAGTCAATCTGTAAATCAGCAGCTAGTTTAAAAGTGTGAATCTGAAACTCAATAGGAAGCATTACCTCTTTACCGTACACCAACTGATATGGTGTAAATCTCGTAGTATCCTTCCAGGTGATTCTGTAAGCCCATAGTGCATCTTTGAGCTTTTCTTCCCAATTCTTCCTGTTCATGGCAACAGTTTTAGTAATGATACCCTCCAAAGTTTTGTTTGTAGATTCCACCTGCCCATTGGCCTGTGGATGACAGGGTGTGCTTTTCCTATGCTTGATCTTATATTTGTCTGTGATGTCCTTGACTAACTTGGAGGTGAATTGGGTATCTTGATCAATTACTATCTCCCTTGGCACTCCGTATCTAACAAAAATCTCTTCAAACAGGAAATTGATAACTGTGTGTTCGGTGGCTCTTACCAGTGCTTTTTCTTCAGCCCACTTTGTGACATAATCAGTACATACTAAGATGTACTTCTTACCATTGGAGGATGGGTTGATAGGTCCTATGAATTCTAGAGCCCATTTTTCAAATGGCTCTAGGTGAAATTGGGGCTGAAGGGGCATCTCATCGGTAGCTGTTGGCCTGCCCATTCTTTGGCAAATGTCACAACTCTTTACATACTTCTTGGCATCCTTGAAAATGGATGGCCAGTAGTAACCAAGAGTTAGAACTTTGAACGTTGTCCGCTTAGCTGCAAAATTCCCACCACACGGTTCATCATGGCAAGATTTTAAAATATCGATTACCTCATCATTTCTTACACATCTTCGAATGAGCATGTCATAGCCAGTGTAAAATAGATCGCCATTGAGCCATGAATATCTAGCACTTTGTTTGACTAATCTTTTCCTTTCCTTTGTGGTAAAGTGTGGAGGGGTCCTTCCTAGAGACAAGTAATTAGCCAAATCAGCATACCAAGGATTGACTATAGAAATGGCAAATAAATGTTCATCGGGAAAAGAATCTTCAACTGGAACAACCTCACCTTGGTTTTGCAATCTAGAGAGGAAATCTGCCACCTGGTTCTCTTTACCTGGTCTATCTAACACGGTGATGTTGAATTCCTGTAATAATAGTAACCATCTAGTAACTCTGCCACTGGTTATTGGTTTGTTCATTAAATGTTTTATGGCAGAATGGTCAGTATGCACAAAGACTTCATAACCAGTTATGTAATGTTGGAATTTGTTTACAGCATATATGGTGGCAAGTGTTTCCTTCTCTGTGACCATGTAGTTTAACTCTGCAGGTGTTAGATTTTTGCTAATGAAATAAATGGCATAAGTGCAAGATTCTTCTTTCTGGGCTAATGATGCACCTACTGCAGTGTCAGATGCATCTGTAAAAATATGAAATGGTAAGCTCCAATTAGGCCTTCTCAAGATTGGTGCAGTTGATAATTTCTTTTTGAGCAATTCAAATGCACGTTGGCAATTTTCATTCCAACTGAAAAGTACATCTTTTGACAGAAGTTTAAACAAAGGTAGAGCTATCTTACTAAAATGTTCAATGAATCTTCTATAATAGCTTGCGTACCCAAGGAAACTTCTTACCTCTCTTTGATTCTGTGGTATTGGTAAATCAACAATAATCTGGATCTTTGCTGGGTCAACTGTGATCCCTTGAGAGGAAATATAGTGGCCTAAGACTATCCCTTCTTTCAACATCATAAAACACTTCTCATTGCTAAGGGACAGGTTAGATTCAATACATCTTTTTAAAACTCTCTCAAGGTTTTCTAATGCATGGTCAAACGAATTGTCGTATACTGAGAAATCATCCATATACACTTCAACACAATCATGAATTAAATCAGTGAAAATAGCTAGTATAGCTCTATGAAATGTAGCTAGAGCATTGCAAAGTCCAAACGGAAAAACATTGTAAGCATAAGTTCCCCAAGGACAGGTGAAGGTGGTTTTGTTCTGGTCTTCTGGAGCTATCCTTATCTGGTTGTAGCCACTGAAACCATCAAGAAAAGAGAATGATAATTTTCCAGCGAGGGTGTCTAAGACTTGGTCGATAAATGGTAGTGGAAAATAATATTTAAGCATGGCTTTGTTCAGTTGTCGGTAATCAACACAAATGCGCCACTTACCATTTTTCTTGGGCACTACAACCAATGGGGATACCCACTGACTGTCAGAAATGGGATATATGAAATTGACTCTCAATAATTTTTGCAACTCTTCTCTGACAATATCTTGAAGCATGGGGTTCATTCTTCTTTGTGGTTGCCTCACTGGTTTGATAGTGTTGTCTGTGTAAATTTGGCGAGTGCATGTGTCTGGATGAATGCCATGCATGTTGGTATAATCCCAAGCAAAGGCTTTCTGGTATTTCCTTAAGAGTTGGATTAATTTTTCTTGTTGAGATGAGTCTAAATGATTGCCTATGTTCAAATTTTTCCCTGGACTGATCTCTATAACCTGACTCTGAGTGTTGGTGATGGATTGAACTGGAAAGATGTCATGAAAGGTGGTTTGCAAAGATTGGATGGTGCATGTTTCCTGAAAATTTTGAACTAAAAGTACATCTGCAACGTGATATTGGTCATGTCTCAAATTTTCAGAAATATCTGGTTGAGCAAGAAATAGTTCTACCAAATCACTATTGTCATGTTCTTGGAAATCATAGATTTGGTCAATGCTAAAAAGGGGTTGTACTTCGTTTTTGTCATTAAATTTGTCATCAAGCCACAAATTATGTGTTACTGCTGGTGATTGTGCCGATTGGTAGAGGGTGAGTTGTTTTCTTTCAGTCCCTCTCGAAATGATCATGTTGCCAGATCGACATCCTATAAATGCATCAGCAGTCGCTAACCATGGCCTACCAAGAATGATAGGGTGTCCCCCTAAATTGGATTTGGGTTGGAGGACTAAAAAGTCCAAACGGATACCCCAAGAAGTCCAGTGAGACAATTATGTCTTCCAAAATCCCTTCAGGAAGCACTTTAGAACCTATCAGCTAGTTTCAAGAACAATTGTTGTATGTTGCAGATTGGTAAGCTGAAGCGTTCTCATGGTCTCTAGAGTCATGACATTAATTGCGGCTCCAAGATCTATCAAAGTGTTTGGAATTTGTATGTTGTTAATGATGGTGGTTACTTTGGGAATTCCAGGATCAACATACTTCTCTATGGAAATGGTGTTGGTCATAAGTCCTGCTAAATGTCCTATGACATGAATAGTTTGAGGATCAATCCTTTTTCTAGCAGGCTTCTTAAGGCACATGTCTTTGATGGCTTTAGTGTAGATAGGAATGTCTTTTATAGCTTGTAGTAACGAGATTTTTATGTAGACATTTTTAAGCTCATCTAAGACATCAAACTGTGGTATAGACAATGGAGGTTTGATTTGGACCAATCGGTGTGGAAAAGGTGGATTCAATTGTTGCATTTGCTTATCACTGATGTCATCGTTTGATTTCTTATCTCTTTTTCATTTTCTATGTTTTCTTCTCGCCTATTTGTTATTGGAGAATCTTTCTGAAGTACCTTGCCAGACCTTAAGTTGATGTTCTGCAAAGGTAGTGTGGAATATGAAGTTCCCTATTCTATATTGTAAGCTGGCCTCTCTGCTCTATTATTCGGATATTGGTCATGTCTCAAATTTTCAGAAATATCTGGTTGAGCAAGAAATAGTTCTACCAAATCACTATTGTCATGTTCTTGGAAATCATAGATTTGGTCAATGCTAAAAAGGGGTTGTACTTCGTTTTTGTCATTAAATTTGTCATCAAGCCACAAATTATGTGTTACTGCTGGTGATTGTGCCGATGGGTAGAGGGTGAGTTGTTTTCTTTCAGTCCCTCTCGAAATGATCATGTTGCCA
>APFE030654947.1:45007-57020 GCA_000404065.3 Pinus taeda
GGGGGTAGTATGGGGTACAAGGGGAGGTACCCAAGTGAAAAATGTAATAATGGGATGGGCCATGGTTATAAGGTAAGCCCATGGTATTAGATATATGGTATTGAGAGAACCATGGTAATGCCCCATGGTATTGTATGTATAAATCATATATAGAGGCTAGAGACTCCCTATTGAGGGATGTGAAGGAATATTGTATGGACAAGAATATGGCTTTTGGAGTGTTCTCATTCCTTAAGGAGAGATTGTATGGTGTTGCCCTACCTTAAGGGTTTTGATTAATAAATATCTAAAGTTTATATATTTCTATGTTGTTATTTATTGGGTATATTTGCATTATCATATATTTGCAGGTCAGATCTATGACAATTTTTTCTCATCATTCCATCTGAGTTAGACAATGTTCCATATACCATTGGAAAGGTCTCTGAGTAGGCGAGAAAATTTTAGACTTTGCATTATCATTTTAACTAAGAAACTAAATATTTCCTTTAAATATATACTACCATGACATCAAGCTAGACAACATACACTCATGAATTGATGACCACTTCATTGATGCAACATGACAATGTACACTAAAAAAGCTCCCCCTGAACTTGACGTCAATGATAATGCATCAAAAAATATCCCCCTTTTGCATGGATGACAACAACACCAGACATTGTTGGTCATTAATGGCTTTGGGCTTGAATCCCACTATCAGGGTGTTGATGCTCCCCTTAGGTCTAAATTTTGTTCATAGGATCCAATTTTTTTTCATTCTCCCCCTTTGACATTGATGGAAAGGGTTTCTTGATACCTTTGTTGAAATCACAATTATTGTTAGATTAAAACCTATGTGCATTAGTCTCTGATAAAATTTCTAGAGTTAGGATCCACAGGAGACAGTTATTCCATGTTGCAAAACATATGGGGAGGGTTCAACCCATGTACAACAATCTTCCCCCAGTGCAAGCTAGGTGAGATTTGAACTCTAGACTTTTTTATCTAATATGACTTGAGTAATTTTTTCTTTTGCTATGGTACCATTGTACCAATTCACACCAATGATTGTTCCAAGGGCCAAATTCTCCCCCTTATTTAATAGAACATATTGTTGATTATATTTACAATTGAAGCTAATTTTATTATCCACTTGTACCAATTAAAATGAGACAAAATATATAATATCTACAAACTTTCCATTTCATGGTTCTTATAGTACAATCGTCTCCCCACTGAACATGTGTTATTCCTACTGATCATATATTTCTCTTCTTGTAGCTCCCCTTGAGAAAGTGCATCTTATATGTACCTTTTAAACTAATGAGGAAAATTCTAAAACTTTGCGTGTTGTTCCAACTCACATTTCCCCATGAGCAGATGTTTTCTTTAATGAGTAGCACAACTTTTGATTCTCATTGTGCCACTTGTGATTGCCTATTTATCGTTTGATTTATTTTATGTTTCTCTTATGCTTCTTTTCATGTGTGATTCTTCTTTTCAACCTTAATTTGGCCTAATTCCCTTGAACACCCGATTTCTTCTTTCCTTTTGCCTATTTGATATTCCTATGGACCTTCCTTTACTTCACTTCACTTGGGCTTTTTTATTATTTCAATATTCACTTCACTTGTTCATATTGCAGCAACTAGTTCATATTCAGCATTCTTGCATTTCCATTTCCTTGATGGATCCTTCAATTTTTTGCTTCATATGATAATGTACTTAAATCTAACCTCCCCCTACCAAGACTATGTCCAATTGTCTTACATGCAAAATTTCTTTAGGTAATATGAAGTGTCATATGGTCTTCTCTTATACCTTTTCTCACAAATATTCTATTTTTTATAATTTCGCCAAGAAAATAATCTTATTGTTCACTAGCCTTCTTGATTACATATCAATTGTTCTTCATATTTTACAAAAAAACACTATATGTTGTCACAACCACTCTTACTCCTCAACCAATATTGTTGTATAATTTAGTATTACCACTGTATTCATACATAGTCACATTTGTTGTCCTTTGTTGGAGATATATGCATTGACTAAATTCTTGGTTGTTTGTCTCCCTTATGTGAACAACTCTTTTATGTTCTATAGTGCACCTTGTGAATATCGCATGGTGTGATGGAGTACAATTTTTTATTACTCCTTTCATTGAGAATGTGAAGAAGAAATTACTTTCAATCTCTCATGGTAGTCTTTTATTCCTTTCACGACATATACATGATTCGAAGTCCCAATCATTCTTGACACTAATTTTCAAAAAGTATTCCTTTGTTATTTTACATCCTTTTGAATTGTGTGTCACTCCATGTCCATTATCAACCATTTGGCTTACATTTAGAATATTGTGCACTAAGCCCTCAATAAAAAGGACATATTTAGCTTTTATATTTTACATTATCATGGCTAACTAATCCTTTTCCCACTATTATAGTTGATGTATTGTCTCTAAGGATGTAATTTCCACCTTTGACTTCCTTTAGAGAGAGAAATAAGCCTTTTTTCATATGATGAGAGCATCCACTATCTAATACCTTATGGTCAAACATATTACAAGGAAATGATACCCATAGAAAGTAATTTAATACATTGGAGAAAACAACATTTAAGGAAAATTTAATTTGAATTTTTTTTTTTGGGGGAGGGGCATGGATTTTGTTGATTTTTCACATTTTTGTAGTTGTTCGAATTGTTGGTATTAGCTTCCTTTTTTTGTTGTTCCCTTGCTCCATATCTACCAGTAGGATTGATCTGAATTTTCCATAGCTAATCATTACCTTCTCTCTTGCTATTTTGTGTCTAGTTTGGTCATTTCTCTACTAATTTTTGACTTTGTTTCTCAAGCGGTTTGGCTGATTATTGATTCCTCCAAGTATGATGAAATAGCTCTTAGACTCTTTTTTCTTTGATTTCCTTGCACTTGATTCTTCATTGACAACTTCATGATTACTTATGTTTGTTTTAACATACGTGAATCTCTAGTTGTTAAGTAGATTACACAACATTTCATAACTACTTCCAAACTTTAGTTGATCATTTTCCTTCTTAAGATCATTTCTCAAGGAAACATTCTCATTTTCTAGCTTTGCACAATGATATTTTCTTACGTTATGTTTGCCTTTAATCACTTCTTCCACTCTTTTAGCTTCTTCTAGTTGATTCTTTAGGATAACAATTGTTTTCCTTAATTCATCATAATCATATTCCTTTTTATCATAGTCTTGCAATAATTCATTTCTTATTTGGTTTGTTAATGTAAGCCTCTTAATCTCTTCTAACGCATAGTTGATTTTTCTTCTGAAATTAATATTCTCATCAATATTTTCTTCTTCTAAATTGAATCTTTCTAATTCAAAGTATTGAGCCTTCATTGTCATGAGTGGGGAGATTCCTTTACAACTTTATCATATGCATAGTTTCTACTATCTTCAAATGAGCTACATATTTATTTTTCATACTCAAGGTTTTCTCTAAATGTCATGTTATTCTCTAAAAAGTAGCTTACCTATGGACTACACTTCATATGCATCTTATTTTCCTTGGTATTCATCCTTTAAATATGAATTGTCTTTTGATGATCAACAACTTGAGCATTCATAACTAGGATATCATCTTCATCATCTAGTTCATCACTTGTGTATTCATGCTTTTCGATATTCTTTGATTATTTGTGTACTTCTTGCTTCTGATATGACTTATCTATCTTTTTTTCATATGCAGTGTGCAGGTCATCTTCCTCATATATACATTTCAGCTTATCTCAATTTTCTTTTGTAGTTTCACAATGAATCACCCTATAAAAATTTGATTTAGATAACCCACTCAAGATTTTGTTTATGTCTTTTGTATCATACTTATTTTCCTTATTTCCATCCACTATATATTTCTATATATCAAAGCCAAGAGCCATTAGATAAAAATTAATTCTTACCTTTAACATTGCATACTTTGATCCATAGAATAATGGTGCTTTGTCTAGTAAAAATACATCCTGACTAACCATGGTCTGTTGTGATCTACCTTCCATTGGTTAAAATATTCTTGAAACAACTCACTCTAATACAAATTGTTGGAAACCAAGATAACACTAAGAGGGGGGTGAATTATTAAATACAATTTTAAGCAATATTTAATTTATTTTAATTTATTACTAATCAACTAGACAACAACACGATAAATAAAAAAAACACAAAAATATATCAGGAGACACAAATATTTATGTGGAAACCCATATGGGAGAAAACCATAGAAATTATGTTTGAATATTTTTGTAGGCTTCAACCTACTATAACATCAAATTTACTAGCACCAACTAGAAGGAGACGCCCATACCCTGATATTTATAGGCACCAACCTAAAGGAGACACTAATCCCCACTAATTTGTAAGCACTAACTATCTAAAGGCACCAATCCCCTAATATACAAGCACCAACCTCCTTTGCTACTTAGACCCAATGTTTTATAACATTTTCAATCTTAGATCTAATTGATATTTATTCAAATATCACACAAGAAGAAATGTTTAACTTCATATTTGCCTTCTGTCTCTTATCTTGCTCAATAGAAGACTCTACTCTATGGTTCTTTGGTCTAATTGATATTTTACCAAATTTTTGTAGCTCTTTCTCAGATATCCTCAACATCTCTTCACCTATAGTCTAGATATAATCTCAACATTTAGATTTTCGCCTATCCACTCTGCATCACCCCTCCTTTGGCCTAGATATAATCTCAACATTTTAATTTTTCAACCTCTACCAGGGACTCTTTTGCAGAAATTATCAACTCACCATCATTTTACACTCAATTCCTTCTATTTGTTGTAGCACAATTCTCCTCTCTCATTTTTTTATAGTTGTTTCTATTTTTCTTTTATATTTTATCCTCTTTCATTTCAATGGGAATTGAACCATATTTTTTTGCCCATGGTATTTTAGATTGACTTGGCTGTAGCACAACTTTGTTTCTTTTTTTCATCACAACTTTCTCTTATTGTTCTTCACAAACTACAGCTCTTCAACATGTTCACAACAATATTTATTTTTACTTTATAAAGAACAACACTCCTTCATATCATTTCATTTCACTTATTATACTTGTAGACCTTCCTTTAATTTATTTTGGTTCATGTGACTATCAAGACTATGGATTGGGGTTAACTTTTTACAATAGCATCATTAACACTTTCCTTACACTATAATGCAGACATTTTCAACAACTGAAATTTGCACCAATACCCATATTTACAAGCCCTTAGCACTAGGTTATTAACAATGTTAATACATATGTCCTAATGCTATGACCAAGGATGCAATATAAAAGGCACAAGTTTACATAGATAGCATATCACTAGGTTATTCTCCATGTTGCACTTTTTTCTACAAACAATGCTAATAAAGTACATTCTACCCTAATGAACTTCACAACACTTACATTTGTTGCACCTAATAGAAATTTCTTTATTTATTGTCCCATGATGTATCAGACTACATCATGCGTACAAAAGGTTTTCTCCCTTGATACTATGTGCTCGATATGGGGCCCTTCCTTTCTATGTCACACTAGATCCCTTATGCATTTGTCATGTACTCCCAATATTTTGAAGCCTGACAACCCAACAAGTCTTGGGCATGTTGTTGCTCCTAGAGACAATCCCCAGGTTGAGGACAAGGGTCAGTGCCTAGGGCCATATTACTGTCTCTTCAAGATAAATCATTGATGCTAAATATTTAAATGTATAATGACTTAATTATGGTTCAATTATTCTACTTAGAGGAAAATAACATGTGATACATTGACTATATTTTCTTCCCAAGAATTAATGTTTAGTCAGGGTGGCTGACATAAAGATAATGGATCTTCTTTAATATTCGTAGTACAGGTGAAAGAGGAAATGAAATGAAGGAACCTAATGTATAGGGCTAGTAATAGAATATTGTGCACTAAATTCCTGCAAAATTATGAAAATAAAAAGTAAATGAAATGAGAAACCATGGAGTGCATTTTAAGGAATTCAATCTCACATATTATAGATACCATCTACCACAACATGACATACATAAATCTTCCATAAAATATTGAGTTCCAGCAGCTACAATTACACGATTTCTAAGAGAAAAGGAACATGGATGAAAATTATAGACAAATACAAGAACACATACTCTACATATCAATGCTTGGAATCACCATAACATATTCATTAATCTTCAAGAACAACAGACAACATACATCTGATAAGCTTCAAAATTTTCAAAACTTGCAGAAGACCATAACCTCTTGAATATAAAATTGAACCACTACAAATGAGTCCCTCTTCCCTTTTATAGGGAGATTCCTAAGAAAATAGTTACGAAAATATCTTGAAGTGTGATATTTGTTTAAACTAATTAGTTGTGTGAGCATTTTAATGGCCTAGCTATCCTAATTATTACATAACAAACTTGATTCTTTCTTGAAAATAAAATATTTACAAAATTCCCCAAAATGACAGAGATATGTCATGATTCCAAATCAGCAAAGATATTCATTGTTGGCTCGCTTGATCATTCAAAGTGGACTCGTGATCCAATTCCTAGAATCACGATGGGTTAACCAGTTATTCACATCTTTTCTACAAATCTGGGTCTTGTATGGGAGTGTGAATAAGGGTATTCTAGGCCATCCTTAAATTTGTGATCTAAGTGTAATTTGGCTTGGCATTGAACAAGGTCTTCATGATCCATAAAAGCTCAAAGTCTCTCTGTAGATAATTCACTATAAGGCTACCCTTGAGAGCAACAACCTTCTCATGTGACGAGTCCACCTTGCTCTTGGCTGCAAATAAAAATTACTCATAATGCTCACAGGATAGCGGATGTCCTTGTAAATCCCAACAGCTAGGTTACCCTGCTCTAGTCCTCTAGTCAAACTTGGAGTTGAATGTTGCAACTAAATTTTCCATCTTACTCACACATGCTTCATCCCTATCCATCGCTTCCTTCTTCTAAATAGTTTTGGAAACTTCTATGATAAAACTTGTCCTATCAATGATGTCTATTTCCCTCAATTCATAAGTTGATTTCTCCTCTTCCACTGATAAGATGGAGAACTAAGTGGTTTTTGACGAGCCATTTTTTAATTTGAGCAAGGTGACGATTGTGCAAGGACAAGGGGATTGTGAATTTCCAGGTAAGAAGAGGAAATTGCATGTTGAGGATGAACAAATCTCCTTATGCAAGATGATAGTTGGGAGAATGGAGGTGTGAACAGATGGAGTGTCTAGAGATAGCACATATTTAAATAGGCTAGTTTAAATTGCAACAGTCGGCGTGGAGGGTACAACAGTCCGTTTTCGGGGGGTTTTTTCAAGTAGGAAAAGGGAAATATGGCATGGGAGAGGGCACGTGGTGAATTTGGATTGGGTGGAGGATAAGGGAGGAAGGCGATGTATCAAATGGTCTCATGTTCACTTGCAACACTTGCCTGATAGTGGTCCCAGCTGTTGACATGGTCATCACATTGACCTGATAGGTGGTGAGCCCAATTTGCTTCCTCTGGTGGTGTGCCTGGGAAATATTGGAGGCAAGTTTCAGCCCCCAAAATTAATCATAACCACTGATTTGTATTTTTCACATTATTGACTCTAACTTTTCAGGGGCAAGCCCCAACTTAACTGTCATGCTTGTTTACCTGTCAGAGCTTCTCCCGAGTGAAGTCACTTCATGAGGGATGATGATCTACTCCATAGGTGGATATTACTTAGTCATTTATATTTAGAAAGTGGGGATAGGTCCACTGCCACTTAGCAAGTCCTGTGTGCTTGAAAATGGTGCTCCCTAGGACTTCCTGAATGCTGAGCTGGAACCTAGATGCCCTAGTGCTCTAGTCTCCTAGTCCTTGGAAGCTTGACAACTTTTGAAATATAATTAGGAATTGTTATGGGGTTTCGACCCTCTAGAGTATGCTGTTAAGATGACATCATGATGACATCAACCATGCCATGTGTTAACCTATCATTGTCCAACTTTCATCCATATATGGGCCTTTTAGGTACCTGGAAACTTAAGAACTTCCTACCATGTGTCCACCTCCCAGTGGGCAGTTACTGACATCACCTTTTCCAAATGAGATGTCTCCACCTATCCGGTCGAAGGAGATAGAGAAATGTACATGATCCTCTATTGTTCGAGCAATTTATCAGTAAATGGTTCAATCCCAACCCCCTCGAAAATTCATTTAAAAAGAGATTATGGGGTAACGAGGTCATGGGATTTAAGCCTCCAATTTCGGTTACAAGGTTCCATCAGTAGATGGCCCCAACTCCAATAGTTGTTAGATCCCTATTGAGTTCCGATTTTGTCCATTTTTTATAATGTTCTAAGGCCTTTCTCCCCCTATTTTTAACTCTTTTTGACCCTTCACGACTCTCTTTTTGTCACATCCAATGTGTTTTGACCAAAAGGGTGTTGTGGGCTTCAAGGTATGAAAATTAGTTTATAAAGTATCATTTCACTTTATTCTTGAGTATTTCTAAATTGAAACGATACCTGATCGAATTATCTACAACTACAAGAGTGTTGACCAAATCCTATGCAAATCAACTATCTTCTGATGTAGTTTCGTGATTTCCTGTAGACAAGTCATGATTTCTTGCAAAGTTTCTAATTTCATGTAGATACACCAATTTCCTATAACCGCTCCAATTTCCTGCAGCGATCCTGATGGTTGAGTATGTTCCAGTCAGCCTCAAAGAGAACGAAAACATGGGTTTTGTCAAGAAATCTATCTACATGGATTTTTTCCTATTGGCTGCCTCAAAACTGCCACCGAAACTGCCCAGATCTTTAGACTCCTCATGAATGGCCAAAGTGGGAAACAACCTCAGAAACCCAATGAGATTAGTTTGATCAATCCTTTCAGTCATGGATCAAACTCAGTATGCTTATTTTTATTGTCTTTTCTAGTTATTATTAGCATATAATTGCAGTATTTTAGTTTTCCTAATTCAGGCAAGTTTATGCCTCTGTATTTGTATAAATAGTTTCATGTCTCATTTGTAAAGTGGGTTGATATACCAGACATTGATACTATAGTAATACTTGCTCATATTAATACAAGTCCATGTCTTGTTGATCTTGTTGTGTAAAATCCTTTAGTAGTTGCAGGAGTTGTGAGTAAGAGAGGGCCCCCTTTACTTACAACTCCCATAGTTGTAGATTGTGTTCTTTTAATTATTTTCATGAATTGATAGAGTTTTTACATAGCTTTTGATTCCTTTCTAAATTATAGCAGCACATGTGTGATGATTAAATGGTGAAGCCTATGTGATGAATATATTTGGAGTATTTGAGTAGGCTTTAATCTTACATTTCAAATTGTTGAATCAATTTAATTATTATTTGATTGATCTATTGCCTTTTTCTGATCAACATCAACAATTTTTAGAGCTTTAGAGGTATGTTTAAATCCGCTCCATAGCCTTTGCTGCTAAGTGTTGATGGGAAAAAGGGACATTGGAATTGTGTGTGTATGTGATTTTTTTTAGGAAAATACTGAAAGTATTGGCCTACATATATTTTGCGCAACATCTCACAAGGTTACCTACCCCTGGTTGATAATTTATGTTTGTCAAATTATAAGTCCATAATTTTCCCAAACATTTTGGCTTTGTTGTCGGGGAGGTTCTAAGGGATGATACTGAAAGCTTTTTAATATGATTTCTTTTTGTTTAAGCTTTTCAGGACCAAGGGATTCGAAGTGGTAAGATGTGGGGTAAGGCATACACACCTGGAGAGATCAGAGTTCTCGAAAGCCATGGCCTGATTGTTTGGTAAGTAGAAGTTTTGAATTTTTTTTTATAGGGGCGAATATAAATTTTCAAGTATTTTTGGTGGTGGTGTGAGCACCACTTCGTTCACTAATAAACTGGAATGGAAAAAGAAATTTGCAAAGAACAAGGGGGAATCTGAACTAAGGATTGATAATCTTGAACAGGGATCGACAACTAATACTAAGCATAGCAATACCCCCACATCAGAGAAGAATCCTCCTGACAGAGAATCCTTTGTTGCTGTAGGTTTTAACCCTGTACAGAAATTACCTGCATACAAATTCTAAAATGCAGAAAATAAACAATATGAGAGCATAACACATAAAACACATATACACAAAGATTTTCCCCAGGATCCAAAAACCAGGACTACCAGCTTGATTTTTCATTATGTTCCTTTCAATGTTATAATACATATTTATACATGCCGAGGCATCCAATACCATGGACCGAAAACCATCGCGTCCAAAAAACATGTGCAAAAATCATGCACAAAACCATATGTGGGTCCACTCAACCTAACATAGGGTTCAAAACCAAAATTTTCCAGGGCGCTGCCCTGAACCCCATAAAGTGGGGTGACGGGTGCCCCTCAAAACCCCTGTGACCTCCCCCCCTCTAACCCCTAGTTAACTACGTGGGCTAGTCATGGAAAGAATATAACACAACCCAACATTCTCCCACTTGTTTTCTTTCCACAAGGGGCCACAAGAGAGCTTAGTCATTTATCCAGCCCCACAACACCCATTGTTTCTCTACAGTAAGAGAACTTCTCAAAGCTCATAGTTTTTTTCAATGCATCTGCAGTATTCTTCAAAGTGTCCAGCTTTACCAGCAACACCTTTTTGTCTTCTATCATATCCCTCACAAAGTGATACTGAACATCAATGTGCTTTGTCTTTGAATGCTATGCGGGGTTATTTGCCAAGAAAATTGCACTTTGGCTGTCACAACCTATCCTTATAGCTTCATGTACTAACCCCATACTTGAACACATTCTCTAAAACCAAACTACTTCCTTGCTTGAATGAGTGGCTGTGATGTATTCTACCTCTGTAGTTGATAATGCCACTACAGATTGTTTCTAACTCATCCAATTGGCTACACCTGCAAATAGGTTAAACACATACCCAATTGTAGATATTCTCTGATCCAGATCTCTAGCCCAGTGTGCATCAACAAAGCCATGAATATCCAACACTCTGTCCAATCCTAGTCTCCCTTGGTAGCACAAACCATAATCACTAGGGCCATGCAAATACCTGAAAACCCACTTCACTGTTGTCCAATGCTCCTTCCCTGGTTTTGACATAAACCTACTCAATACTCCCACTGCATGTGAAATGTCTGGTCTAGTATAGACCATTGGATACATCAGGCTACCAAATGCACTTGCATATGGAACACGAGACATGTCCTCTTCCTCTTCTTGTGTCTTTGGACACTGTTCAGCAAATAACCTCACACCTACAGGAATAAGAACCTTCACCGGTTTACTATCTTGCATATTAAACCTCTGCAATATTGTCTCGACATACTTCCTCTGGTTTAACCAAAGCTTCCTCTTTGTCCGATCTTTTTTAATTTCCATGCCCAAAATATAATTTGCAGCACCAATATCTTTCATGTCGAATTTGGAGGAAAAATGGGTCTTCAAATCCTGGATAATTTCTTTGTCATTTCCAACTAGCAACATATCATCCACATACAAGACCAGATAAATAACACGGTCGCCAAATAATTTAAAATACACATAGTGATCTGCTTTGCTTCTGGTGAAGCCAAGTCCCCGCATAAATGTATTAAGTTTCTAATACCACATCCTTGGTGACTGTTTTAACCCATATAGAGACTTATTTAACTTACATACCAGTTCTTTCTTACCCTTGACTACAAATCCTTCAGGTTGCTTCATGTAGATATCCTCTTCAAAATCCCCATGAATAAATTTTGTCTTCACATCCATATATTCTACCTCAAAATCAAAAGCAACAGCAACATATAAAAGTAATCTAATAGAAGTTACCTTGGCAACAGGAGAAAAAATATCACCAAAATCAATTCCCAACACCTAGGAATAACATTTTGCTACCAACTGTCACACGGAATGGGTTATATTTGCGGACAAATCCAAACTTCCTAGGAGTCTAAGACTCTCTAATGACAAACAAACCAAACAAGAGCTATCCTTCTCTAGATAAACATCATTTTAC
>APFE030654959.1:0-13342 GCA_000404065.3 Pinus taeda
AGCCCCAAAAAAGATTTATTTATTTATTTTTATTTTCATAATTTTCTTAAGTTGACTTAGGAGGCCTCTTTCGTGCAAGAATACCTCTCGATGCTACAAAAAATCAACACTCCCTCTTAGCGAGGGAGGTATTATTTTTGGTTGTAATAGATTTCCCCTTAGCTGAAATTTCTTCTCCATAAGAAAAGTTCATGATCTTGCCATGTTGATGCATGTATATAGATAACTCCATCCCGAGGTAGGAAATGCGAGTATCTAGGGCCTTACCTCTGGCAAAAATCCTTTGTGGCTTCTTAGGAAACCTTATCAGTCTCCTCTGGTCAAAGTCCTTTATGACCTAACCAAGTCATTCTAGCTTCTCATGAGAGAATCTTCCCTTGGACCATTCATCCTCAACCAATGTCCTTTATGGATTCTCAGGTGAATTACATCCATCTCCTCTAGTCAATTCCTTAATAACCCAACCAAGTCCTTCTGGATCCTTAGGAGAATATATGTCCAATATTGTAATTTCCCTGGGCCATTCACCTATGTTCAAAGTCCTTTATGATCCAACCAAGTCCTTCTAGCCTCTCAGGTGAATGCATCCATATGGTCTAGTCAAAATCCTTTATGACCCATCCAAAGTCCTTTATGGATTTAGGATATGGTTTCCCCAATCTTGCAAAGACATCAACACACCCTCTCAACGAGGGAGACATTCTACATCACGCCAAGCTTGTCTATGAAGTATACAAACTTCACTCTAGACATATGCTTGGTGATAATGTTTGTGATATTCTCATATATGTATATTTAATGGAGTTTCCCTTCTCCTCTCTTCACTATGTCTCGGATGAAGTGTATTGATCAAGGATTCCTGCAAGAAGCTTCTAAAGTCACACTGCTTCACAACTTGTGACACAATTTACGATATACTCTGATCATGTTGTAATGAAAGTGACACAAGTCTTCTTCCTGCTAAACCAAGATATCATAGTTGATAGCAAGTTGAAGCAACACCTTGATGTTCTCTTTTTATTCTTTTTTCACTCTCGTCCCAATTTGAATATGTATATTGTACAACCTCACTTCACCACCTAACACATATATCAAACCATATTTATTGTTCCCTCTAAAGAAAATATCAGGCCTAGTGTTAACTGGGTACACCAAGGATCTAATCAACTACCTTACATCATGATATCCACCAAATCAAAAGATCCAATAGTGTGTCTGGATAGAGTCCTTCATTTAAGTATCCAAGATCAACTCCCTTTGACACTAAAGTAGGTCTTCCTGTGGTAGTCTTGGCTTCTCCCTCTATCATGGAAGAAAATCCTCTTACCACTATTACTACCTCTATCATGTAAGAAAATATTTTTGCCATTGTTGCTTCCTTTGTTATGTAAGCAAGTCCTCTTATTGTTGTTACTCCCTCTCTCATGTAAGCAAATTCTTTTGTTATTGTTGCTCCCTTTGTCATGTAAGCAAGTCCTTATGATATTTGACATGGTCACAATAAAGAAGGCATACTACTACTAGAGATATTATGTCACTGATCATCTTAACAATCTTAACCCATGACATCTACTAGGAAATTGCTTCTTCCATACTTCTTGATGGTATGCTCCCTCAAAACTAGAAGTTCTTCCTGTCATCTAGCACAATCCTAGATGTCTATACAATTCCCCCCTCAAACACCAATCATTCTTGTTGAGTTTATGCTCAAGCCTTTAGGTCATACAAAAACCTATCCATAAGAGACTAGAGTAAAAAATATCCTTGTACTCCATGTTACTGGAAGAATGTTCTTGTTGCAAACTTTGCTTTGTTCTTTCCAATGTTTCCATCTACTGCAAAAATAATTTCCTTGGAAACCTTCATAATGTACCTACAAACCTCATTCAGGAGGCCAAGAAAAAAATACAAAGATAAGAGGCTCACCAAGGAAAATAAAAATAATCAAGGGAGAAAGATATGAAGTAGTTATCTCTTGATTAAGAAAGAAATTGTTGATTGTTGTAGGGAATTTTAAACTCCCTCTTAATCCTTTCCTCCTTAATGTTGTCCATATGCATTATTTTCAAGTTTAGATCCTTTCGTTTCTTCATCCTGCAGATTAGGCTTAGTAAGCCATTCATCAAGCTATTTAGCCACACCAAAGGCTTAACAATAAGCTAGCAATAACACAAAGTCATTTCATCTGATATCAAGGAGATAAACCAAGTATGCATCACACAAATTCCACTTGCATCCAACATTCAAAGTCTTGCTCTAGGATTTCATACTACAAACCCTAGGAATTTCTCATCCAATACTTCCATACAAGTCGTAACCTCCAAGTCTTCTTTAGGGTTTACAAACACTAATTCTTCTAACTCTTGTACCGCACAAGCATAAAGACTTGAAGAAAAATACAACAATAAAGACTCCTCAGTTCCCTGATCATAAGAGCCATTGATTACCTTGATGTTAGCCCCCTCCTTTTCCTAAAAAACCTCTGTGTAACTCTTGATCTTCCTTCTAACACTTTGTCTAGCTGATTTGGGCACTTTCTAGCCCTCAACTATGACCATACACCTTGTTGGCTAATAC
Source organism: Pinus taeda (assembly GCA_000404065.3). NCBI lineage: Eukaryota > Viridiplantae > Streptophyta > Pinopsida > Pinales > Pinaceae > Pinus > Pinus taeda. Next base: position 2,578 of record APFE030654959.1, read on the forward strand.
AACAGCTGGAATCCTCCTTGATCTAGCCCTTCTTAGCCACAACTACCTCAGAATGCCTTGCTGCTAGCATTCACCACTTCGTTCTGCCTATCCTTAGGTCTCAGGCCACTATCCACACCTTAGTAAATCATTTTTCTTCAGCCTAGATGATCTCATTCTCTCCTCAAATACCCTAACATTCTTTGGTCCTCTATCTAGTGGCTTTACTAGCCTTGAATTGCCTTCTTATATTCACTTCAGGTTCCTTATAGTTGGATCAACCAACCCTCATCCCCCCATAAGTAACCATTGGTTAGCCTATCCTTGATGTTTGAGGCCCCTAGTCTTGCTTGATCCCACTACAACCCTGTTTCTAGGGTGGAGACACCCTTGCGGCTAGCCTTACTTGCACAATGACTTCCCTAACCTATTGAACATACTTGCGAATAGATCTAGATCAAACAAACATGCATACAACCCTATCCTTTCAACCTTATACATACCAAAAATCATATTAAATAGACTTTAGGTCACTTCTTTGTTGGACATAATTACACAAATCAACCTTCACAACAGAATATTCCTTGACCAAAACTCTATAACATATCCAAACTCGACATCCTCTTGGAATCATCCTTCTCTTTTAGGTGGTGACTCTCTTTGTATTCTTTTTCTCCATAAATGAGATCCTTTTCACTTGAATTTAGTGGCTACTCTCTCAACAAAGCTCTGATACCATGTTGATTTTTCTACAAGATGAAAACTAGAAACCAATCTTATAATCTGATAATTGCTACTTAATGATTTTTAAACATTAAGTAGTAATTATCTTAGCGAGCATTCAGCTGAGTTGAGGCATGGGAGGACCAAATCCTCAGCCCTTGCGGAACATGCCGAGAAGACGATGCATCATGTATGTGTCGAAGAGGCTCAAGTCATTGCTAGGGTTGCTCAGTTTCACCATCGCAAGTTTAGGGAGGCCCTAGAGATTGAAAAAAGGCCGAATAATCTTAATAGGGATGATGGCTGGAAGATCAGCAGCCGTTGGGTCCCAGCCCTGTCTTCCTAGCCTCCGCAGTCCCTTCTTGGTAAGATCTCTGGGTTTCTTGTTTCCCCTCCTTAAGAGTTGTTTTCCTTTGGGTTTGTTGTATCCTTTTCTCAATCTATTCGTGTTTTGATTTGTTCTCCTTTTAATTTTTGTCCTTATGGTTTGATGTAATCCCATCTATTTCCCTGTTTATTCGAAGATTTTTTAATGGGAATTTTTAACTTAATATGTTTTAAAGTAATTATACTAACCTTAGTATGGATGTAATTTAATTTAGACTTTCCGATTAGCCCTCAGTTTTTTTAACAGCTAAGCTATTTTTAATGGATATATTTACAATTAATTGAGATATACTAAAATATACATTCTCATACTATTCAATATTAATTTCCATTTATTCATTTAATTAATTTATTTAATTCTAAGTTAATTAAACCTAGCCGTTTAATAAAATAAAAAAAGGAAAAATTGGTTTTATTATATAATAAATTATCCAAACATTAAATAATAAAATATTTATTGGGATAGGTTTTTGAAAAAATACTATTAGGGATATATTTAAAATATGTTACATTGAATATAATATATTATATTTATACATTTAAATAAATATTATGAAAAATGTTCAATATTGAAAAATTTAATTTTAATATACGTATATATTAAAGATGGAATATTTATATATATATATATATATACTATTTATATATAGATATACAGGTATATATAATATTTTAAATAATTAAATGGTTTAGTTTGTTAACTAACCATTGATCCAATCTATTTTTTAGTAAATATATTCTTTCTAGAGATTTATATAATGGATTTAATAACTTAACATTAAATATATTATTATATTAGGAATTGAAAAATATTAATTATATATATTTATTAATGATTTAAATAATAAAATAGATAAATTTATTATCTAACCAATGATTTAATAACGTGACACTAAATATATTATTAATATTAAATCAATATATATATTTATTAATATATATATATTATATATATTATAATAATAATAAGTAGATAAAAATTAATATCTAACCAATGATTTAAACTTGACATTAAATATAATATATAAGAATTAAAAAATGAAAATATTAATAAAGATATATATATAATATATATAATAATTTAAATTAAATAGATAAATTTAATATCTGACCCGGTTCGGTTTTTTTAACCAAATTACTTGACTCCTTAGATATAATAATAATTATAAAGATTATTAATATTAATTTAGTTAAAGGAAGTTTGACTGGGGTCCTTAGGTTGAAAATTAGCTGTTAGTCTTTCTAGCCGTTGGAGTCTCTGCTTAGACTATATAACACGTTAAACTGGGTCTGTATCTTCAACTTGTCTTGACGATGAACCACACTAGTTGGTTCGAAACGCGTCGACAAATGATCAATTATGTGATTTCGCCAAAAAGTTTCTAATCAAAAGTTTAAACTATGTTTGATATATTGTCGCATTCAATAAGTTACCCAACTGATTACCATTGGATCTATGGCATGTTGATTGGATGACCCAGATATTTTCGTAGGTACACCATCGCATCGGATCTCCGAAACAAACCCATTCTAGTTAACTTGTGTGATTACCGTTGGATCTGTGGCTTGTTGATCAAACGGCTCATATCTTCTCACAGGTTTACATTCAAATCCATCCCGTCAATCAAACAAAATACTTCATTTCTTTTAGAATTTGTGGGGGTAAAGAATATAAGGGAACTACATTGAGGTTGAACCCCCACAATAATTCTAGGCCACACATTATGGTTAACCATGCTCATATCACGATCAACTACGGGGGTTGAGCCTTAATTAACCTTCGCGCTTATTGTTTCCCTGCAGAACACCTCATCATACTCATCAAGCTATCACTTGATCACGCCTCTTAAACCTGCATGGCCTTTAAACAATGGTTTGATTTTTCATTTCTTTTGATTTTTATTTCATTTTGTGATAAAATTGAAAATAAGACGAAAATAACAATGGAAGCTACAACATGGTGAATGGAAAGATATATGGCGAAGCCTAGAGGGTGGAGTCTTAGTTTAGGGCCTAGTGATCCCTGGATTGAACTATGGATTACGGTAAAGCTTGAAAGACTAGGAGATAGGCAAAATTACTCATGGTGTGGGTGGAGAAATCCAGCCTATTGTTATGTTGGAGATCATGGTAAAGTTTGCTATTACATGTTTATTGTGTTTGCCTAGTGATCTGGTGTGGATTATGGTAAAGCCCTGTTTCTGTTGATGAGGGTGAGGTGGTTTAGCCTCGGGATGCCCTGGTTGGTTCTTTTGGTTTGAGTCCCAAATTCATGCTTGGAATATGGCACGGGGTTGAATGGCTCAAGAGAGAATTGGCTCAACCATTCTATGGTCGGTTGGAATGTCGTAGTCCTATCCCGGGTTGGATTTTGCATTCATTAATAAGAGGTTCTTCCCTTGATATATTATGTATAAATGTACTAGTTTATATGTGGATTCTATGGCTGATGTATCCTTGATATTTATGTTGTTATTATGATGGTTATAAGCATGTATTATGACATTGATGAGGCATGGCTTTCCTCATGTTTTGATTTGTAAATGAATGAACAATGTATCTATGACTTAATAGATGATAATGCAGCTAATGATACAAGGGGACAATGCTTCTTAGCAATTTTCAGATAAGTATGAGACCCCTATGCTCAGGTCTGTTGTTTATTCATGTAGATTACATATTTGTGATATGTTTGACGAAAATTTCGTCATGGTTAGTAGGGGTCCATTCAAGTCCTTGTTCAAGTAATTTCATTTGTATCATTATTCCATTGTTATCTTTCTATTTTGAAGGTGTCATTTAGTTTTGGACACTGGCCTCGGCTCTGGGCCTAAAAAAGTGGCTCAAATCGACATTGGCATAACACTGGGTAGAAAAGTTCTTGGACGCTGGCATACCATGTTGTGGGAGCATCCAAATCTCTCTTGATGCATGCATGCCCATATCAAGGGATTCTAGGAGTTAAATGGTCTAAAAACTCAGTGGGACCCAAGGGCTAGTTACTTGAGAGGTTGGGATGGTTCCTAGGAGTCATGTTGTTAATGTGTAAGGTTTGTATGGTGTGTTTCCATTGATTCCACTTCCTTAAGCTCATCTAGGAGGTTGAATCCCATCATAGTATCCCCTCATCACATGTTTACCCCGGTTGGTTGGTTACTTGGGTAGATGTGGGAGGAGGATGTTACACATGAGATGTGGAAACTTTTTTTGAATTTGGTCCCTGGTGAACCACTTGCCTTGGTGCAGGAGTTAGATGGATTTGACAACCTAATATAGTTGGATCCTCTATTGGTGAGTGTTCTTAATAATTGTTTCCATGGTTCGATCAGTCGTGGCATGTTCAATGCAATTTGGATTGAGCTTTGTTGGTGTTAGCTGCTCAACAATGTCAGATGTGTCCAACAATGGTGGAAAGTATGGCCAAAGGCAGTCCACATTGAATAGTGGGTGTAGGCCAAGGAATGGGTGAATACTTAGCTTGAAAGTATTATCACCCATAGCCTTGGTGATGGTGTAAGGCCCATATTAGAATGGTTAAAGCTTCTGATGGGCTCCAGTAAGGTTTTCCTTCTACAAATGCAACCAAACATTGTATCCCACTTGAAACTTATGTGGTACCCGATTTTGATCATGACATTGTTTGTACTTGGTAGTGGATTTATATAAGATATCATGAACCTTCTAGCATATGTGTTGGATGAGTTCAATAAACCTGGTGTCTTTATCAGCTTTGGCATGAATACGTGTAGATTTTGGCTATGTAGTCGCAAGAGGCATTGCAACATCAATGGGACCCAATGGTTGAAATCATAGGCCCACTTGAAAGGGGTTATGGCCAATCGAGATATGGAGAGCTCTATATAGTTGTGTTTTACATAAGGAAGACTCTCATCCCATTTTCGTGGATTCTTGGAGTTGTACATGTGTAGTATGCGCACTATCATCCTATTGACAACCTTTGTTTGGCCATTAGTCTAAGGATGCAATGCATTTGACTTGGTGAGCTTAGTGTCCAATAAGGACCAGAGGTTTGACAAGAATGCACTCAGGAACCTACTATTCCAATATGATATAATGGTCTATGGAATCCCAAAATGTACCCACACTGGTTCAAAGAAGAGTGTGGAAATGTCTTTCGCCATGATACTCTTCTTGAAAGTAGTCAATATAGCCATCTTGGAAAATATATAAATGACCAAAAATACACAATCATTGCCATGCTTGGTAGAAGGAAGACCATACATACAGTCCATGGAGATGGGTTCCCAAGGATGGATAAGAGTAGGCAGAGGAGTGTACATGCCTTGCTTCTTAATGGTTGGCTTGGCAATGGCATAGACAATGCAAGAACTGATATATTTTCCAACATCTTGTCAAATTTTTGGCCAATAAAAATACTTTTATGTGTTAGATGCCATTTTTTCAAATTTTTTCAATAGTCCTGCAAACTGGATCAATTAACATCCTTGAACACTTTGTCATAATCCCTTCATAAATCCCTATGCATAACTTCTCCAAAAAGTTTGAGTTTCTAGGAAAATTAGCTCAAAAACATTATTTTTAGCCCCAGTGCACCTTACATGCTTGGCCACCTACATTGAGCGTGTGTTGCATACCTAAGAACTAGCAGTGGTTACCACTTGTTGTTCCCTTCTTTAGGTGTGTTGATTCCATAAATTCAAGAAAAATAAAAAATATATTTGAAGCTTACTCTTCCAGAAGCTTCCAAGGCAGTTTTAACTATTTTCCATCGATTCCAGAATTCCTATATGATCCGATCTTGGATACCTTATCTCTTATCTCTTGAGCTCGTCCTCTGACCATATGTGGATCGCAAGCTTAGAATGGTAAATCCTAAACTACCACACTCATCCTATAAATTTACTGCCTCCCATAAGGTCTGGGTTGGATTTTGGATATTGATAGTTCCCTCATGTTGTTGATTTGAGCCTAAAGGAGTCACCATATTCATGCATTAGTGTTGATGTTGAGGTGTGCTTTGTGACAAGGAAGGACAAGTCAACTTGGGGAGACATCTACAAAGTCAGCGTCTATTTATGGTTGTAAACTCTCTCCTATATATTTTCAATAAAAAAAGTATCATGTTTTCCTATATTTGTTGTTTTATGTTTTCACTCATGTATTTCAATGCCATGTTGATTAATTGAATAGATATTTTAGATTATGCTACATGGATTTTGGTTCCTTCGCTTGTTTTAGTCGTGTATGTAGGTTCTAATTATAGCACTTAAAGCTAGAGTTGGAGCTTACAAGCAAGGAGGAAAGGAAGGATTGCTACAAATTCCAAGTAGAGTTCTTTCCCATTTTCTAATCTCTCTAAATAAAACTTCAATATTTTTTTCTTTTGTTGTTCTATATCAGACCACTAGATTTAGGGAATTCACATTTTTCCACAAAAGTGAAAATTTTGTATAACAACTTGGCGACCATAGTGGGGATTGATTCTTCCCTTAATGGTTTCCTTGATCTTAACATCTTTTTCACCTCTTAAAGTGACCTTAATTGGCTCACTCAGACATTAATAGACCTTAGGAAAAAACCCTTTTGAGCTTGGTTGGGTTTCTTGTGCCGTGTTTTGACTGAAGCAGCCCCAATACATTCCCTATTTTGAGACAGAGTGCTTTAGTGCACCTCTGTTTTCTTTGTACCTGTGTTGCAGTGCACTAGTGTCTATTCGGCACCTACATTGATCTTGTAGGATGCAAAAAATTTCATTTCTTGGTCTTGCTCCTCATTCTGCTTGAGTTCATAAATTTTTATTTGTGTCTCTGAGTTTGTCTTTACCTCTAAAAAACCATCATAATGTTTGTTTTTGGTTTTATTAGCCTTTGGTAAGAATTTCTTTGGTTTTTTCTTTTTCCTATCAATTAGGTCCTTGTAAACAATTTGATTGATTGTTGATTGAATTGGAGAAATTTATATTACAGTTATATTCCGTGTGATTTATTTTATCAATAATCTTATTGCATCTTAGTTTTCATTGAATTTGCAAACTAAGAGGAAAGAAAAGAAAAATCTCATCAATTTGCATATTTTTCATTTCATTTAGGGTTTTGAATGAAATTTGGAAACTGGGGGTGTTGCATTTGAATTTTTATTATTAAGAAGTGTTATTTTCTACATTATTTTTTTGTTGCATTACTGTTTTAATCTCTTCCTTCTCATCGATTGTTTTTCATCGAAAAGTGAAGAGTTCATATTATCATTCCAGATTGCATTTTAGGGAATCCAGGTGAACTCGTGGTGAGCCTTGAAAACTAAAACCTAATTCAAGATAAACTCTAAAATTTACTGAATCAATCTTAAGGAGAATTTGCAAGATTAATGCAAACATATATAGGTCTAGGCTAGAGACATTTTCTTACATCTTTAAATGTAGGAGTTGTCATTTCTTGTCAGCATTACATTCCGAGGGTGATATACCATTCCATGTAAGTAAGTGTATAGGACCGTTCTCCACATACCTTCGGGTATATCAGATGGTGCTCCACGCATGATAAGCATATTGGAACACTCTCATCGAACAACTATGAATCAGACAACACTAATTCGAACTGCGCTTCCACGTACCTTTGGGTATATTTTGGAAGTCCCCACTAGTTTTATATCTTGCCATAGGTAACTAATTCGGTTGCCTTGTACACTTTGATACATCGAACACAACATTTGACGAGATTTCTAGCCCGTGCGTAAATCCTTGGTTTTGTAAGATGGTATATTACAGTTCACAGTTGCTTGGTCAACCTTTTTGCCTAGTTATCCTTTATTTATTTATTTTTGTTGTTAACTTCTAAAATTTATTAAACCATCATGGAAGAAAAACCCCTACAACCTCGTCATTCGTGTAGGATGCAAAGATTGCCTCCTTTACCTCCTAAGGCAACACTTGTACATCGTCAAAAGAATAAAAAGATGTTAACAACCAAAACTAGTGCTTTGGAAGAATCCCCTTTTGGTACTACATCTGAAGTCAATCAACCAGAGTCCTCTCTTCCTATAAGCACTAAGCCCGAGATCACATATTTAACTTTTGGTGAGTCTGACGCAATTGAAATTGAAAACATTGAGACTTTACTACCTGAGGTCATTGAACCGTAATTTTTGGATTCATATACATTACAACAAGAGGTTATATAACCTAAGGAGCCTTAGTTAACTCAATCTATTACTTCAAGGCCTTCTCTTTCGCTTCCTCTGCCTTCGACCCAACCACAACAACCTATATATCTCGGTCCTAATAGTGAACAACTTCCACATGGCCTTTTGAGTATTGAGAAGATTACTTAAGAGTCTCCACCCTCCTCTCCTATCCATTTAAGAGAGACTCCTCTTTATCAAGTCCATCCTTTTCATACTCCTCATACTCCAATACAAGCTCCTTCACCTAGTACCCCTCATTTCAACCCACCTTTGAGTTTCCCTCAAGATAGCTTCCTTGGGAAGTTTAACCATGATTGAGTCAATGACGGTTTCTCAACCTGTATATGCTATAATGAGTGAGTCAATTGAAGTTACATCTACCTCCATGTTTGCAACTTCACCCTAAACCCATTTGTATTCTGGTCCATCTATATCACATGGTTATCAGTATCTATCTGGAACCTTTTTTGGGGAAATGACTAGTCCATGGACTTCTCCTTCTCCATCCTCATTTATAATGTCATCTAGAACCTCTGTAATGAGCACCTCACAACCTGTTGCATCCATTTCACCCCAACCATATTTAGAGTAGCAGTATGGTCCAAATGTAAGTGAAATGGGACATTTATAATAGCCTCTTCCACCTTATACCGGATACTCTCCTCTTGGGGGGCATTTACCTCTGTATACTCCTTATCCCCCACCAAGGAGGAAATATGTTAATTGAATGTACCCATTTCTAAATAAAATGCAACAAGTTGGTGCTCTTATCTATTTGAGTCAACACCCTACCTAAGTCCTCCCTTTCCAGGAATGGTTGTCGATCCTTGGCATCCTACGCTGCCCATTCAACCTGGTTTTACCCTAACTCAATTACTAACTTCTCAACCTATTCCAGCTACACCTAGGGTTCCTTCTTGCCAACATATATCTGAATCTACCCAAGTTTTATCTCAAATAAGTCAACCTACCTAGGTTTCACCTCAAATGCAACTTGTTCCACTAGTATCTGGAATGTCTCAAATCCAAACAACCCAACATCTTAAAGATGCCTTATGAATCCCACCATTTGGAAAGTTTACACATCAAATGCAAGTACAACAACCTATACATGGTATGGCACATGCATAAACAAGTCAACCTAATTTAGGGATGCTGCAAAATCCTTATGGGTAACAATACTAAGATATCTCGCAAACACCTGTTGGTCAAAATATTATGCAATAGATGACTTATCAAGGTCAGAAACTTAAAACATAGTCATTCCAATCTTATCAAGGCTATACTTATCTTGGATAGCCTGGTTATACATATCTTGGTTATCGAAAACCTCCATACTCGAGAATGAAAATATCTGTGGCTATCCTATTCCATCATACCCAGGGTATCCTCCACCACAAGTTAATCTTCATTGTCAAGGCCAACCTTCCCAAGAAGACTTTAATAGGAAGTTTCCTTTTGTTGCAACTCTTGAGCTTCTAGATTTAACCTGACTTACAAATTATCCCGTTTGTCACTCTCTTTGGTGGTCGGTCATTCCTACAAAATTACCGAGTGACATTCCCAAATTCAATGGAAATCTTGGAGAAGACCCATCTACTCATGTTATGACATATCATTTATGGTGTTCATCGAACTCTTTAAATGACGATTCTATATGTTTACGGATTTTCTAGAGAACTCTCATTAGTGTGGCAGCTAAGTGGTATATCGAATTTCCATGGGCTTCTTTCAACAACTTCAGTGCCTTGCAAAATATGTTTCTAACTCGCTTTTAGTTTCCTAATCGTTAGGAAACCAAAATAGAACTTTTGACCTATTTTAAACCATCTGACTCCACCCATATATTAGATCATATTCATGAGTGGAGACATTAGTGTCGATTGGGTAAACCTGTAGAAATTCCCATTGTAGATCACCTAGTAATGCAATGTACTAAAGCAAAACACTTGATCTACTTCTACAAAAAATTGAGCAGAAGCTTAATCAAACATGAGCAACATCAAGCATGAACAGATATAACTGAGAATGAGAAGTAATCAACCATAACACAGAAGATATATCACTGGGGAAAGCACCATCCTAAAACCCCAACTCTGTATTATCATACAAGTGGAAATCTTGTTCAAGTTACAAAAAGAATAAGCTCTCAAGCAATCCTGATCTCTCTGCAATCAAACAATACTGCTCACAGACTCAATAGACATAGAATATATCTTCCTCAAGCCCTCCAAGCCTCCTATTTCCTTGCACAGTTTTGATTGGGGTCCAATGATGTCACATGTGTGAATTGGCCTCATCACACTCACTGTAACCTCAGGTCCAACTGCGCAATCCATAAGGAATAATATTCCTTCTGCATGCAAGGAATATTCACCAAGGAATATCCTAGAAACTAATAGTACATTTTCCCTCCATCTGATCTCAATTGGGTCTTTGACTGAACTGACATGCATGAGTTATCCATGAGTGAATACTCAGTTATCTGAAATACAGTAGTTACATGCATGCAAGC
>APFE030654963.1:0-10656 GCA_000404065.3 Pinus taeda
CGAATGGATAGATAGGTCAGAAGTGTTGGCAAGTTCTCTTTTAGTTCAAGGTTTCAAACAATGGAATAATGATCATATTAATGAAGAAATAGGTCAAAGTTTTTCTTTGTCCCTGTCCTCGTATCTTAAGTCCTTTGAGTGCAAGTCAGAGGATAAGATGAAATTTTTGGATGAAGTTGCTAAGGACATTGAGAAAGATATTGAAGGTCTAGAAGGTCAAATTCAAGCATATAGTTTTCATAATCATGATCATTATTTTCAGAAGCTTTCTGTGACAGAACACAAAGAAAGAATGTTGCTTCCTTTCTCTTTCACGTTTGAGGAACTGAATGTTGTTGTTGAAGATCAGTTTGCACAGTCAGAAAGTTATAAGGGAAGTCAAGCTGATCATGTATTCTGGGATCCTATAGCTGATTACATGGAAGAGTTTTACTCTCCAGTGTTTCAGCTTTTCTATCAAGATCAGAGGCCAGCACTGAGTTTCAGGAAGCAGTCCTCTTATGCTGGGCCATTTCAGTGGCAGTTATCACACTATCATATTGGCTCTGAATTCCAATGCAGTCTAAGGAATCAGATATCAGATAAAACAGAGGATTGGCTACATTGGAAATTTCATATTGATTGAGCAGAAGGAGTTTGAAATTGTTAGGGTAGGTAGGTGTAGGTAAATGCAAATAAGCTCAAGGTCAACTGAGCATTTTTCAGTAGAAGTAGTTTTCTTTCTCCTACAGTCATGCTTGTCAAGCAAATTTCTGTTTGTCACAAATGGATAAGGCACTGGATCTACATGTTCTTAGTGTACCACAAGGGCACACTATCCCAAGTGGAGCCACTGTTATCACTGAAAATACTATTGCCAAAAAATTGTTTAGCCTAGCCTAAGGACAAGGTGTTTTTGCAGTGCAGGAATACTCTTTAACAGTTTCGCAGCGCATAATGTTCAAGTGTTTTCGTAGCGTAAACTGAAATCAGAGTTTGAGCTTTGGCTTCGAATTCCTTTTCCAAAAATAAATATTTAAATTCTTTGCATGTATCTGTTATATCATCCTTTTCCCTTGTGAATTGGGCTGAAAGGAAGTTGGAAACAGAAATGGTTAAGGTATTGATTCTTCATTATTGGTCAACCACATACTTGCTTTTAAGTATGAAGTTACTTTGGTTGGTCTACTGCCTTTCTACTCATGTTATGCAGCTTGGCGGATATGACAGCACATCCTTGTCTGAATCTGAGCAAGCACATCAGGCCAAGAAAGATCTAGCAGACCATAAGGTCATTGAGCATCACGTATGAGTGTAGAGGAGACTAGCATGAGCTCTCCAAGATCATCCATCCAGTTAGTTATGAACTGCTTAGTGCATGGAGATCAGTCTGTATCAGGTGGCAAAGCGATGTCAATCCTACAGGAGTTCAATTTCAATTCCAAGCAATTACTCATCGTGTATCAATGTGGGATATGCATGGTTCCAGGAGGGATGTTTTAAAATTGGTGGTTGCAGCACCACCTCCCAAATCAATGTTTTAGTTGAATGATGCAGTTTCAAGCAGTGTTAAAATTTTCAATCAGCAATTAAGGGAAGAGAAATCGTAACTGCGCATTTGCTATAATATGACATGAGAGATAAAGGTATCAGATGAACAGTTTGGGGAAGGAAAATTGAAATTAGAATTGTGCAATCCACGTTCCCACAAGCTCTGCATCACAAGGAATTTGCCTGAAGAGCTATATGGTACCATACTCATGTGTACGAAAGATAATTAACCTGTACAAAAGGATCCTATGATCTATAAATTTTGCAATTCCTTAGATAGCTACCGTGCAGAGAAATTGTGATCCCTGCGAAATTAGAATTCTTCAGGGCTAGGAATCGTTAAAGAAACTCTATGTCATTGGGCAAATCGTGGTCTTCATGTGAAGTACAGTCAGTGAGAGAAAATAATGAATTCATGAGTTTCGGTTCCTCCCTGACGATGGCATTCTTTCTCCCATGCATCTATGTGTTGATTCAACATCTCTCCAAATTGTGCCAGGGTCTCATTAAGAATTGGAAGGAGACTCTTCTCTATCTTTACAACAGGGCTTCTTGTCTCAAGGTTGTTTACCGCCTGCAACTTGCAATATAATATGTTAGCTTCTAATTGTATAAATTTTCTTATCAACGAAGATTGCGTGAAAGCTCTCAGAGTACTCAGGCAGCTGAGGAGCGTGCTCGGAGGTTTCAAATGGGGGTGCTCTGTCATAAAAAAGGTATGAATTCAAATATCCCCGGCCATCAAAGCCTGAGGCGCCACGAATTTATAAAGCTCATAAAGGAATGAGTGGCATAGAACCACGTGTAACATCATAGGTGGAGTTTACGGAAAATGTACTCCCTCGCATAAAAGCAAACAATTACAACACAGTTCATTTGATGGCGGTGGCAGAGCATTTTTATTATGGATCATTTGGATATCATGTCATAAGCTTTTTGTTCCCAGTAGTCGGTCAGGCACACCAGAGGTCCATAGAGCAATTAGTGATTGCAGAGAAACTGGAATTCGCGTGTTGGTTATTACAGGTGATGACAAGAATACAACAGAAAGCCATATGTCATGAGATTGGGATTTTTGAGCCAGCTTTATTTTGTACAGTAAAATATTGGTGACAACAATTCGAAATTGGTTGTCGAATTGGATAGAAACCCTGCTTAATTCGCAATGCAAATAGCTGGAAAACTTATGAAGTCTGTTCAGTACAGTGGATACGGGGGAGGCGCTGGCGCTCTCCAGTCCGTGGATGTTCCAATCCCCGCTCCAAAGAAAGGTGAATTATTGATTAAGTTGGAGGCAACTAGTCTGAATTCGGTAAATGGGAAAATACAAAAGGGAGAGCTTCGTCTTTTCCTTCCACCAAAATTTCCTTTTATCCCTGCGGTGGATTCTTCTAGTGAGGTTATCTCAGTGGGACCTGGGGTCAATGATTTTACTACGGGTGACAAAGTTAATGAAGGTGCCCTTGCTGAATATGCTGTTGCACCAATCAAGACAACTGCGAAGAGACCTCCAGGGGTTTTTGCCGAGACTGCTGCAGCCTTGCCTATAGCTGGTTTAACTAAATTGCAAGCAGTCCGGGTTTCTGCAGGTGTTAAGCTCGATGGAAGTGGGAAGGAAATAAATCTACTTATTACAGCTGTTTCAGGAGGTGTTGGACATTATGCTGTGCAGATAGCAAAGCGGGGTAGAACACATGTTACTGCCACTTGTGGAGCCCGCAATGTAAGCCTAGTGGAGGAATTAGGAGCGGATGAAGTCTTGAACTACAAGACACCAGAAGGTGCAGCCTTAAAGAGTCCCTCAGGGCGCAAGTACGATGCTGTGATTCATGATACCTCAAATATACCATGCAAATTGTGTTATTCATAGTTTCAGGGAACAACAAAGATTTGGCGTTAATGGTGAACTTGGTAAATGAAGGAAAAGTGAAAACCATTATCGATTCAAAACATCCTGTGGAGAAGGCAGCAGATGCCTGGGCTTCTCATATATTATAAATTATAATATAATCTAGTGCTATGACAACCACAGTTGTTCTGACGGTTATCTGAATATCTCGATCACTGTTCCAAAGAGGAGTTGATGATCATAAAATCATAATGCAGACAATCCAAATGAGAACATGAAAATTTGTGGCCTTAGAAAAGGAAGTTCAAGTTTTTGGCAACGCCTCTGATAAATGTTTCAAGTACAGTTCAAGGTGGGACAATTTTCAGAAAATGGAAGACTGTGTTTTTAATTCACACAGCAGTTTTGTAGCGCGCTACGAAACTGCTGTAGGTGATGATTTTAAATGCAGAACAGCTGTTGATATCATGAGCGGGGAATTATTTTTGAAAAGAGAGACACATGTCCATCAATCCCGCCTACAGCACATCAGCAACATGGCAGAAGTACATACCAGGGGTTATTAAAGGCTTCAAACATGCTGTTATATATCCGAGCAGATTAAGGAAAGCAGGGACCGAGAAGCAAGGGACATCTCCAGCATGACTGAGCAGTTAAAAGAGTTGTCGTACAAGGTCGATATGGAGTACTAAAGACATCCAGCTCAGCCATATCAAAAAGGACAGGTGTCAGAGATCAGGAAAGGCATCATACTCACGAGGAGTTAGAATTAGAGTTTAAATTGAATTAGGACTCTATGTATTTACTGCAATATACATGATGTATTTAATAAGTTTTGTTTAAGAATAGATAAGGTTGTTAGTTAATGATAAACATCAAGCTCCCCTCATGCTGGAGGAGGAAGCTCCAAGTAGTTAGAGGATGCTGTTATATATAGCTCAATCTTTTATGTAATAGGGGTTGGAGACTTTTATGAAAAAGACTGAGTTCTCATATTGGTGTATGTAAAGTTTCTTTTGACAGTAATAGAAAGCATATTGTTGTTTCTTCCCAAGATTCATCGTGTGTCCCAAATGTTCAAAATGTGTGTGGTTTTGGTTCTATGTATCTTATTTTACAATTCACTGGACATGCAATCACTCTGAATTCATCATTGATGCTCAGACTTCCTGTGTATGTCTTGTTGAGTTGCAGTCCTTCTTGGTTGATGTTTTGAACAGTGAGACATTATATGCCTTGGTTTCTATGATTCAGTAGTTGCTTGTTTACTGTAGAAATGTATGACTCCATGAACCCAATGGAAGAGGCCTTGATTTTGTTGTTCCAACCAGCTTAAAATTTATTCACTGTTTTAAAGAATTAGCCATCTTTTTGCCCTTAAATGCATATCAAAATCTGTGAGAGAGCCCTCTCTGACTAAGGAGGCTAAACCTTAGTCTAAAGCCTGGTTTGAAACAGTTGCATGAGATCTCACTAAGTAGCAGCCCTTAGTACATGGTTTTGTGACAACAGTTTCGAAACCATGAACCTAACCCTTTATCTAACTATAAAATACCTAGTCGAATTTAAGGAGAAGGGTTTACATTTCCTTTAGTTGTCCATTGTTATACCATATGAGTGGGAGTGTGGCCTAGTTTCAAATGGAGTTGAGAGACAAAAGTGTATTGTAAAGGACCATAAATGACCATAGCATATTATATCTTTGTAGTAAGCATGGACAACTTTGTAATATATATAACAATTTTCATAATATAAAAAGACAAAGGTGTGGTCCATCATTTCTTGTTGGTTTTCCTATATGTTGGTCTTATGTCTAATGTGTGTGAGTTTTCTATTGAAATTATGTTTAATGTCCCAGTAAGCAACTGAAAATGGTTGTTCAATTTTGTACTGATGTTTAAAAGCATTAAAAAAAGGTCATACAAGGGGTTAGTTCAACTAGTTATTACCAATGTTGTTAGTCATTTGGCTAGTTCCATGAAAACAATACCTAGTTTGAACCTCGGTGGACGAGGGGAATTTTTTTATGCAAACAAGTTTACTAAGGATGTCATCCATGAATGTAGGGAAGAATCCGTTGGGAATTTTTTGCAACGTTTTAAAAAGAAAATCAAGTCTTAGCTTAATTAGTTGAACCAACCATCCAAGGCATGTTGTTCACAAGGAGGCCATAGGTTACAAGGTCAAAAATAGTTGAGTCCCTACGGAGTACTAACCATTATCGTGGTTAGTGGTTCTTCCTCCATCAAGCTATTCTTGGTAAGATGAGGGATGTCATAAACATTTCCTTGGAATATCTATATATCTGTGTGTGTGTGTGTGTTTCCATGGAAAAATTCCTCAGGGAATTTACCTTTCAGCTCCTTCCTCACATTTTGTAAGTGAGATCTAGGTTAAATGACACCAATAGACAACAAGTGCACCTAACCTAAATAGATATAAGTGCAATCATCCACTCCTTTCATTATGGATTCAACATCGTAAGTCAAACCATTTGAGCTAACTCTTGGCTATATATGCAAGTATGTATGTGTAGCCCAAGGATTAGCTCAACTAGTTCTCACTAAGATTGCTTGGTATTTGGCTAATTTTGTGCCAACAAATACCAATTTTTAATACCCTTAGTTTAGGTGCACTAGTCTATGGGGTGTTTTTGTCTGTGTATACACACACACACATACATACATATATACATGTGTGTGTGTGTGTGTGTTTATACACACATAGATAGATATATGCAAGCCCTAAGGATTGGCTTCATCATTTGAATTGTCCACCTAAGGCATGTTGTTAAAAAGGAGGCCATTGATCATAAGGTTCCTAACTGCTATTGTGGTTGGTAGTTTAACAACCTCTGTCTATCTAGATATTTCAGGGAAGCGGGGGGGTGTTGTCATGAGTTTTTATTATTATTGATGTGTGTGTATGTTTATCCAATTGGCTAGTTTAAATAGTTGCCACCAATGTTGTTGGCCATTTTTCTTGTTCCATGAAAACAAGTTCCCAATTCAAATCCCCTTGGTCAAAGTACATTGGTCTACATTGATAGGTTTAATTAGGATGACATCTATGATTTAAATCATCCCTTGTGTTTCCCCACACGGTTTTCCTTAGAACATACACATGTGTGTGTGTCAACTAGGTCTAGCTTAGGTGGTTAAGAGGAGAAGCTATTGTCCTTCCCACCCAAGTTAAAATCACTTGTGACATGTTTTCCCCTCATGGGTTGCTTAAGTATGGAAAGGTTAGAATTTCATGCTCACATAAGTGATTGAGGATGGGATGAAATGTTTCAAACAATTTAGTCAATTGGGTTTATCTTGGGTGGTTAAGAGGAGAAGTTGTTATCATCCCCATCCAAGTTCAAAACTTGCTTATGACATGTTTTCCCCTCACAAGTTTATTATAATTGGATAATAACAATCTCACTCTTGTTTAAGTTCTTAATGGTGGGATGAGATGTTTCCAAACATTTTAGCCTTGAGGGTTAGTTCAATTGGTTTAACCATACACCCAAAGCATTTTGTCAATGAGGAGGAAATTGGTCACAAGGTCAATTTAGATGGAGTCCCTATGGGTTACTTGTGACTATTATGGCTAGTGATTGAATCGTCCTCCATTCAAATATTTTGATAAAGAGAGGGTATCCTCTCTCTCTCTTTCTCTCTACACACACACTTGCACACATGACTAAGGGAAAATATATTATTTTAAAATAATATCTACAAACCTTTAGGAAAGGAAGGGTACATGGTTGATCTCAAGGAGGATACATTTAAACTTGTATGCGCTAAATTTGAATCATTACCTATCAAATCCAAAATAAGAGAATTAAGAATTCAATCAATCCAAATAACATAGGCCACATTATGATGAACACTTGAAGGGAGGGTTTAGTATTCCTTCCATAAATAGTGACAAAAAACACTTTTGTTGAAGCTTTGGATAGGCTACAATGCAATAGTTCTTAACATACCTTTTTGACTCTATTAGAAATGCAAACATTGACTTTATTGCATCAAATTGAACTCATGCAATGGTAATATCAACAATGCTAAAGTATCAAGGAAAATCCACCTTTTGCCCAAAATATTGGTACGAAAACATATAATGTTTGCAATTGACTTCTTTTACCTATATTGTTATCACCTCAAAATTGCTCACTGGAGCAAGTTTCAATAGTTACAGATAAATACATCACTAATGGCATACATAACCCTCATTTCCAACCCTTTCCACCATCATACGACCTCACACTTATCAAAATTAGCCTAGTCAAACCCACGTCATACCTTGAAATTAACCAAAAGTAGTCAACGTAAATATTCCCCTCATTATGTGTGTGTCCAATACAAAAATAGCTCCCAAAAGCTACACTACCCTTCAAAATCACTAATTTTGTTTGTTTCCAACCACCAACCCAAATTGTTTTAATGAGATGTTAGTTACATGTGTACCATGTTAAACACTAATTGCTTGTTTTAATTTTGATTCAGTCATCTTTAACTAGTACCATGAAGCCCATGTCAAGGGGGTTATCCACTAAACAACTATAAAAGTTCACTCCATCCATCCATCCAACCACACAAGTAAGGTTATGTTGTCAAAATTACATTGGAACCTTGAGGACCCCTTCCTCTTGATCTCATCTTTCTATCTTATTTTCCTTATTCATTAGCTAAGGAGGGAGTCACAAGCACAATAAGGTAACTCATGACCCATCCAAAGGAGGGGCTTTAGGAGCCCATTTGATTTCAGCAAGTCCACCCATGGGTGTTTAATCTTTTTCTTCATATTGACATAATGGAAAATCTACATTCTTTCAAATCCTTATGTAGATTTTATTTCATGCTTTGTCCTTTCATGTCTTATATGAACTAGAGTTTCATTGTAAGTGGATCTAAAGTTTTATTTAGCTCTTTTACCATTTTTTGTGGCTCAGTCCACAATTGTCAAGCTTCAGAGGGTTTACTCCACCATTGTGACAAAAATTTACTAACCCATACTCAATGACTTCTCAAAAAACCATGTCAATCGTTTTAAAATTTATATACATATTCATGACCCAAAGGTCAATGTTTACATTCAACCCTATCTTTACCATTGAATTTAACCATCATACATGCCCATAAAAATTGTAAGCAACTTTGCCTTTGATGTTTATTGAGAGTGTGAAAGATTAAATTGCATGTCATAAATACCGACTTTTTAATAACTAAGTATATAATGCAAATTACAGAAGAATAATAAGATGACAATGATTACGCATGATCCATCACCTAATAGATATAATGGAGCTAAATTGGACAATAATTTCAATTTTTAATACCTATGATCAACCATTAGCCATGAAGTAATAAAGCTCCATTGGCTTACAACACTATTAAAATTGTAAATAATTTCACTTATTCCCACCATATGCCTAATACATATACTTGTAAGCTTTACATTATAAAATTGCAATCAACGTCATTCATAACAAAACCCTATAAAATATGTGCTCTTTATTGCATTGCTTCCCTGTTGGAATTAATTTTAATTCATCATCCTCTAATCTAAGTTCCTTTCATTACCACTGAAGAAAGACATCAATTAGGTATAATAACACGATTTAGTTAGTATTCCAAAACTTATAAATATGAGATAACAAACCCACCTAATTAACCATTAATGTGGGTTATGATCATTAAGATTACAAGTCAAAATTTATAACTGTCAAAATGCGTTGACTTTGTGTTGGTTTTTTTTTTTTTTTTTTTTTTTTTTTTTTTTTTTTTTTTTTTAACAAGTTTCATAAAAATGTTGAATATTTTTATTTTTCATAAATTTAAAATTAATTTTCTAATCCACTGAAAATCTTATTTTTAATTTTCTATTGACTTAGAGAGCTCTGACACGACATAATCCCCTAGTACATAGCATTTTATTTTTGGTATTTGTTGACAATTCAATAAAAAAATAAAAACTAATTTTGTGAGTGACAATTCCATTAGTGAGTGCTCTGACACTGACACTGTTATGTCTGACATTGTCACTACTCTGCCCAATGTTACAAGTCCCTTAAGTGGGCCCCGAGGGCAAAACCTAAATTTGCATTCCAGCTATTCCTTTGGCTCATGGCTGTGCTGAGAGTTATTTGTATACATTAAATAGCTATATCAAGTGAGAGAAGTTGTAGTGAGCGACATGCGAAAAAATTCAATTCCACTTGTCAAAGCAATTGTAGTTAAATCATCCATTGCTCTGTCCAGTTGTTCAAAAAAGTGCTAGGAATTGTCTCTATAGCAATTCTCATAGGCAGATCGCTGAAAATTTCAATAGTCCTCTGGAAAACAAGAATACTCTTTTGATCGAAGTCGAACCTCGCCTTTTTGACTGAATCCATCGATTTGCAAGTAGTCCCCCGTGTTTAAATCTCTGGAGGCATCACCCATACACCCGTAGTGTAGGAAGATACAAGCAATATGAAAGCAAGTCCCATCACCAACTCCGACATTTGGAGTTTTGGTATTTGGAACCAAATTGCAAGTTATCTCACCCGTGCTCATATCTCTAGAGGCGTCACCCATACACCCATACACCCATAGTGTAGGAGGATGCAAGCAATATGAAAGCAAGTCTTCTAGAGTTTTTTTGTTTGGAATCAATTTGCAAATAGTCTCACCCGTGTTCAAATTTGTGAAGGCGTCACCCATACACTCATATTGTAGGAAGATACAAGTAATATGAAAGCATGTCCCATCACCAACTGTGACCTGTAAATTTTTGGTGTTTGGAATCGATTTCCAAATAATCCCACCCGTATTAAGCATATATATTTTTGATGTAGACTCAAATCCCTCTCTGTCGTTCGAAGTAACGTGCAATAAAAGCAAGCAACCCACTTTTGAATGATTATTAATTAGGAGTGATATGTTAAATAGAAAAATGCGCATTCTCTTTCCCTTACTCTTTCACTTCGATGATTGTTATGCTCTTAACCTGCAAATGATACCCAAATACAGAATATGCGAAGAAAAGATACCCAAAACACAGAATATGCGAAGAAAAGATACCCAGAACACAGAATAGCAATGATTTTATTATTCAGAGAGTAATGTTCACTAGCCTCTTCGAGGGGGCAACCTCCAATAGAGCAGAGCTCGATTACAAAATAAGACACGATGCTCCTCGCAGGGAGTCTCTATCCTTTATATATGGCTCATACATGCAATACCACGGGCCAATACCGTTGTATTACTAATACCATCTATCTAATACTACGGCCCATTTGCAAC
>APFE030654963.1:14063-24977 GCA_000404065.3 Pinus taeda
ATGGATGAAATTATGTGTACTTCCACTATCAATCAAGACTACTACTGGGCGATGTTTAATAAAACATCTGATTTTGAGAGTTTGAGGGGAAGAAATCCCTGCCAAAGCATGCAACGAAATGACTGGTTCATCAAAGACATTGTCCTGTTGGTTGTCTTCTTCAAGCTACTCATGTTCCTCCAGTGGTGGCTCTTCCTTTGTTGAGCTGTAGTCAGTGGCATCAATTTGAAAAAAATTTGGGCTCCTTGCATTTATGCCCTAGGGAGTATTTTTCATCACAGTAGTAAATAGGCCTTGCTTTCTCCTTTCGTCCATCTCCGCAGGTGACACCTTTTGGACTTTAAGTGTTTGAGACGTGTTGTGAGCCTGTGGGGGGCGACCTTTAGCGGAGAAATTTGGGCGACTGTATTGGGCTGCTAATGCACTTTCAACATTATGAGCTACCTTGCAAGCCTCCGTCCATGTGGGAGGGTGGTGCAGTAGGACTTGGGCTTTGATAGCTTCTTTAAGCCCGCTGATAAAACATTCTGTGTAGAACCCTTCTGAGAGACCCCAAGTACGGAAGGCTAAGGCTTCAAAACCTATAATATATTCACCCACTGTACCAGTCTGTCGGAGCTTAGTAAGACGACCCAAAAAAGATGATTCCTGGTCAAAGCGGTCTTGAAGAGCTTTGGTGAATTTGGGCCAAGTCCTAAAAGTTCCAGTGCAACGTTGCTGCCATTCCCACCATTGCCACCTTTCATTGTCCAAGTACATGCTTCCTAACATAAGCTGAGTCTCATCATCGTAGATGCGATTTAGTTTGAAATATTGCTCCATTTGTGCTATCCATGCCGATGGGTGAGAACCGTCAAATTTATCCATATCCAACTTGGGAGGTCGCTGACTGGGTTGTGGGTGGGTGTGCCAGATGTGAGGAGAGTGGCTAGACTCACCCTCATTGTGTTCATGGCCATTATACTCCTCCTCGTGCGCGTTCTCCTTGCCCTTCGGGACTATTTTTTCGACCATGCCAAGTAGTCTAGTAACCTGAATGTCGAGGTTATGCACTGATTCTTCAAGTTTGTCCATCCTTTCATTGGCCATAGCTTGAGCTCTAGTTGCTACCATACACCAACCGGATTTTTTTTAAAAGTGGGACCGCCTAAAAAAATTCACTAAGAAGTACGAAGTCCTGCGAAAATTATACCCCGGTATAGGAACCCTTCACAACGACTCTGATCTGGTGGATCTGAGATCTGAATGGTGGATCTGATAGCGCTGGGAGGCAGAAAAGTCCTACGAAAATTATACCCCAGTATAGGAACCCTTCACAACAACTCTGATCTGGTGGATCTAAGAGATCTGAATGGCAGATCTGATAGCGTTGGGCGGCAGAACTGACTGCTTCTACGGATCTGATGGATCTAATAGATCAGAATGGCTGATTGGGACCGATGTCTGCTGCTGCTGCACTCCTTTGCACAAGCGGATCTGGAAGAGATGATGATAGAAAAGGGAACTAGGGTCTTGAGGAGTGTCAGGTGCTAAACATCGCAATATACATAAGGGTCTGGTGTAGTACTCGGCCCAATGTTTCAGGGCTCTAACTAAGGAGGATCGACCGTACCCTTAGCCGTACAACCCGACTACCCTATCGTACGAGCGAGTAATCTCTCCGAGTGTTGTTCTCGGTAAACTATAGCCGTGAGACGGCCAACGATTTATCTATGGAAAGGTTTCAAAGGAGCCTAGGGGGCTTCCGATATACCTAGAGGGTACGTGGAAGACAGTCTGTGCGTGGTTTTGTCTAATGCGCTACTACTCGAAGGGGTACCCACAGGGGTTACAAGGGAGTCCAACAGATGTGACCACCTCTTGTATTTCCTGCGTGCATGCCTCCCCAAATCCGCATATTTATGCGCTCAACGACAGATCCCGTGGTTTAAAGATGCCGGAACACGTCTCTAGCCAAAAATAAAATTTGCTACGAAATGGAGATCCCACCGGCCCTGGAAAGTGCTCTGATACCACTTGTTATGCTCTTAACCTGCAAATGATACCTAAATACAAAATATGCGAAGAAAAGATACCCAGAACACAGAATATGCGAAGAAAAGATACCTAGAACACAGAATAGCAATGATTTTATTATTCATAGAGTAATGCTCACTTGCCTCTTCGAGGGGGCAACCTCCAATAGAGAAGAGCTCGATTACAAAATAAGACACGATGCTCCTCGCAGGGAGTCTCTATCCTTTATATATGACTCATACATGCAATACCACAGGCCAATACCTTGGTATTACTAATACCATCTATCTAATACTACGGCCCATTTGCAACTAACTGTGGTTCCGTTATTAATTGCGGATTAACCACTTATAGTTATTAATATGGGCTTTATTGACTCTTGACTATGACGTGGTCCCATTACATAAATAAGGGGGTTAGGGTGGGACCCTAACACACTCCTTCTATTCCATATCATTTTTAACTGCATGATTCTCCCTTCTATATTGGTGTTGCACACTCTACCATATCCACACAATGTTCTAGTGCAGTATTTCTACTCCCTCTTCATGTGCTCACACCAAAAACTACTTTAGACTGTTATACTTCGATCCACCAAAAACTTGCCTCCAATAATATATCATAATTTTGCTTTCATTAATATTTCCTTTACCTACAATACCATCTAGAATCAAACTTCTTTCACACAATAATTGGTCAATGGGCTCGTCATGCTTCTTTTGTTCCTAAAACTCCCACAACCTTCCTTATTTTCTTCTTTCATCACTGATCTCTTTTGAAAACTATTTTCTCCTTTTATTCACTATTCACATCTAGTTAAGCCAATACTAGTTCATAATTTCTACTTTCTTGCAAGCTCATTCACTATTTCACTAGTTTTTTATGCCCCCGTGGTATTGATTCCTCTAACCCTTAAATATTACCAACACCATTTCATCCATCCCTACCGCCTTATTATGGGGTGTTTATTTGGCCATGCTCACTAGTTCAACGGGAAGCATACCTTCTTCAATAATCAATATCTTGATCATGACTTCCTTTATTAATTTCCCATGTGATCCATATCAAACTCTTTCTTCACCTTCTAAATTTATTGATAAAATTCTATAATGAAATCTATTTCAAACCCTTTTACCATAGTCTTCACTTATGAATCATTTCTTCAAGATATCTAATGATCTACTCATTGAAGTGCAACAAAATTCTAGATGTTCTACTCTATCATCTTCCTCTCCCTATGGGAATATTTCTCTACTTTTCTTTCACCATTTTAAAATACCTACTGGAAAATTGAACTAAGAGATTTCATATTGATCCACACTAGAATCACCATTTAAAACTATTTCTCTACACTTCTAAAACGTCCATCTATGAAACTTCTCTTCCTACATTATGAAACTTTTAAACCTTCTTTCAAACCAACATTTGATCTCCGATTTAAGAAATATTTGTCTCATCTTACAATGGTACCTCCCTTATAATATTATCATGGAAATAGAATAATTTGTAGTTTCTATTTGGAGGCCAAGGTCTACTTACATGTCCAACAAGGGTTAAATGTAATATAGCATTGACATTTTCAATCCATGTGAGTGGAAGGTCTCACTCAAAAAAATGTTTTCAGTGAAAGGAAAGAGAGGTAATTTACAACATGAGTATCTAACTAATCATACATTACGTTCATTTACAATGTAATCTATACTATTATTTTGAAACTCTTTACTACTCCGTATTCAGTCATGAGAAAATTCATAACATGACATAGACCTAAGCTAATAGAAATTAAACAAATTTATCAACAAACCAATCATTATGTAAAGTAGACAATACACAAATTAAAAAATGAGGGGGCCCCCCTTCATTAGTCCACCTAACATCCAAATCCAATAA
The DNA here is from genome assembly GCA_000404065.3 of Pinus taeda. NCBI lineage: Eukaryota > Viridiplantae > Streptophyta > Pinopsida > Pinales > Pinaceae > Pinus > Pinus taeda. Next base: position 17,970 of record APFE030654963.1, read on the forward strand.
AAGTTACCCACAATATAGTTACAATTGATTCACTATGGTAGTATAACAATAGGAAAAAACTCTATTATGAGGTACTAGAATAATACTCAACACTAGCGTAAGAACAACCAACCAAATAATTATTTGATTGATTCATTAACCATTACTTGTAGACCTAAAGGCACTACATATACAATGGATAATGGTTATTCTTGGTCCTATCAAAAATCTACTTAACTTATTCAACTTCATAAATACAAACCATTACACATTTTAAGTACTAGCCAACTTAACTTGCAAAACAAGGATCTTTTCCATCTTCCATGAAATTAATTGTAGGTCCACATGGTGTAATTGCAGATATCCATGTGTCACACTATATTCCTTATTTTTCCTTTATGCACTTACCTAAAACTGAGGTGACCAACAAAACCTGTTCCTACTTGAACAACTATAGGAATAGACCCTCAAATGATTGGAAACTTAAAGCTTGTAAACTACCATAGGGTTTCCAAAATCCTAGAGTTCAACTGTGAACCTCATAAATTCATCTTGATTTCACTTTTATAACTCACTCATAGACATTAATATTCATCAAGCCTAGGAAATAATACCATTAACTTATCATCTTGAACAATGTTTAATTTTTCATATCATAAATTCGTAACTTATCAAAAAATTTGGATATCAAATCATATTTATAATTTGTTTTCTCATTTGAATGGTGATAACCCATTAATAGTTTATTACTACCTTCAAAATTAGGTGACAACACCAATACATGAATGCCACTTGTGCATGCTACACAAATAATAATAATAACTTATATATTAGAACATTTATAGCAAAATCAACATATAATTGAAGACATTGGAAAATATCATTAGAAATACAACATTTTCTTGAACTTAGCGAAAAATTCAAATATGAAGACTCTATAGAAAACATTGTATACCATATCATGTTCAAATAAGAATGATTTTAAATATTAGTTCATGGTATTCCCAAGAATAAATAGCTAACTAAAATTTCTGATGTAGTGAATATTACCAAGAATCTAGGATGCCTGATAATGTATTTGGATAAAGTTAAGGACTTTTATTATATATTCATAGAAATATTTTATTTTTAGTTGAAAATTATATTGATATATGCTACAGTTTTTGTTTTTTTTTGTTTTTTTGTTTTTTTGTTTTTTTTTTTTAAAGTATAGCCTAAATTTCCAATTTTTTAAAATGTAGCTAAATGGGCATTTCATTTCTTAAGAAAAAGCATTCATCTTGGATAATTATAAGCTTTTCCTCAATCATGATTGATCCTTTTTGTCAAAAAATTAGTATGAAAATTAAAACACATCTTAGCACTTAGATTTTATACCCAATACAACCTAATGCTATAAGTCAAGATTTTATACCACTCTATAACATGAAGATTTTATACCAGTCCATAACATGCTTGGATGCCTCTATTGGCCATTAAGGAACCTAATTCAAAATCCCATCATTTAATAGTTAATTGTTATGCCAAATTCAGCCATGGTTTTAGAAAAGTAAAAATAATTCTATAAGAGCTCGTTAAGAACATTTTTCTGTAAATGATTGCAATTTTACCAAACTTGTTGTTGAGGATTGATTACCACCCAATTATATAGATTAACTATAGATTCCACACCCAAACCAAGTAAGCTTGCTCAAGAATATAATATTACTTAGATGAACCTGGTTACTTCCATGAAAAATCCAATTTTCTCACTACCAAGCACCATAGGCTCTCAACCATACATAAATTAGTGATGGAAATCTCTTCCATTACCTTAGACAACATAAGGAACATCTTCCTTTTTTTTACCTTAATTTTCCTCCGTTGCTAGAGTATAGATCCCAAATTCATTCCCAATACCTATGACTGAAAATGTTTGTTTGATCTGCTTAGCCAATTTTGACATCCATGCAAACAAAAATAACATGAATCAATACCTGGATGAGGGAAACTCCTTATCACGGAAGGTTGGTGGTTTCTTTCTCCCTGTGGTTGAAACCTTTGATATTTATCTCCTTGTGTATTGCACCTATAAGCTACAAGCATACTACAGAAATAACATAATCCTACAACCTATAGCAACATTAACATTAGAAAAATAAAAATCATAAAAAGTATGAACATTTTCATAATATAAATAATAGACAAATGGGTGGAAAATATAGTTTATTTATTATACCAAATGATTAGAATACTTGATCTTCTCTAAGTCATTATATTCAGCACTTGCTCTCACCAAGAGACATAGTCAATCTCATTGATAACATTGGTTTATCACAAGGTGGAAATGTGTTCCAACAACACTTATCCATGTTCACTTCTCTCTCTTTTCTTCATGGAGATCTTTTCTTTTGTATTTGTGTTAACAAAGTGATTATATGAATATGGGAATTTCTTGATTATGTTTGATTTGATCCTTTCATCCTTATCTTGAGATTTGATCACCTTTTCATCCTATCAAACTTATCCATGTGCATTAGAAACCCTAACAACATCAACTCTCTCCATAGAGCCTATTAGAGAATTGAAACTCACTCTGCTAGAGTCCTAGGGGTGTTGAAGGAGTAAAACATGAATATTTCTAGGGTTTTGATGAAACATTTTATGCATTCTATCCTTCTTTCTATTTTTCTTTTCTTGTAGACTGAAGGAAGTGTCATTTTGAGGTATAACACCTTTTTTCTTCTAAATAGTCCCTAATTAATATTTTCTCCTCATAATCATTGTCATGTGTGATCAGAGAGTCCAACTACTAGTTTCCTTCTATGAATGACTTTGAAGTGAACATAACAAAACCTAAATTAATTAATTATTAACAATAAGACTTAAATTTTTTATATTTTCTTCAACTATTTTCAACATTCCAACCATATCTTTTCCCTTTAAAACCCTCCCATTTCCTCTCATGTCTTCAATAGAAAGTCCCCAACATCCATATGATATTATCAAACACAGGTTCATTGTATTATCTTATGTTTGTATGCATAAAAAATGACGGTTTGACATTAGTTCCTCCATTAACTAGACTAGGGAAAATCTAACGAGGGAATAAAATAATTCCTCCTCCCTTACCCATGAATGGATGAATGCATAAAAAAGTAGAGACCTTTCTTTGCATGATGAGTCTATGGTATTTCCAAGGACATGACAATTGGTACTTGGTACACACACACAAGTTAAAAATTGATGGGAAAGCTAGTCAAGAAGCATGGGTAAAAAATGGTATTTCTCACTAAAGGACAAAGATAATGTATTTTTCTATCCTTTTGTTTTTCCCCTTTCTTGTTATCACAGGCCCATTGTTACTCTATTAAGATAGCAACTTTTTGGTACATATTATATTAATATATTTCCTTTTATACATATTTTTTCATAATCATAAACACATCATAAAAACATAACACCCACACTATAACCTTAATATATTACGAAAACTCATGTATTCACTAGTTAGACCTCAACTTTGATTTGATATTTAATAATCAAATCACTATATAAAAAATATTCCCTACTCTACAAATAAAAAATTCTTATATACTAATTTGATATCTAACTTTTTCATAACCTTACGGATGAAATTATTGCTATAATAAATTTCACATCATATATCTCTGATTCAATATACATAACTTTACTCAAATTATAAAATATTATTTAAAAAATAATCCAAAGTTTAACATATTGTAATTCAAAAATCAAAACTAAAAATTGGCATTGTAATTGCACTTTTGGACAACAACTTAATTCATCTATTTTATCAATTTTTTAATTATTACTCACGATTGTAATTTGGATGTAACTAATTATGTTTACAACTATTTGTTACATGTTCTTGAATTTAAGGAAACTATTTTTTTAATCCAATGCCATTTCTAACTTATGTACTAATTTTTGGATTACATAATGCTTTTAAAGCTTTATCTTAGTTTCAATCCTTTTATATTTATCCGTGGTCCACAACTTCGAAGATTTCCCTATACAAACATGCTTGGGGTTGGTTCCACTATTAGTCCCGGCTAGAGCATGACTTTTGTAATGGGTAAGTTTTTTATTACTTTGTGAAAGAGTTTTTTAATTATTTTATTCTATTTTTTATGTTTAAAATTATATTATAGTTAATTTTTTTATTAAATTTTATATTATTTTAAAATTCCAGATAAAAAATTTAGTGTTTATAATTATTATTTGATTTAATGTTATTTTCTTACGTATAGATATTTGTTTTATATATGTTAAGTTCAAAAATAATTTAAAAATAAATTTTTGGTTAAATTCATTTTATTTACTATCATTGAGCTATTTCTACCTAATAAACATCATTTCTATATTGACTTTAAAGAATATCTTGTCTTGGCTTCTTAATCTCCTTGGAGCTCTAAATGTTTCATGTAGTGTGACTAATTGCATGTGCATCTCTAACCCCTAATGCCATTATCTAACACCATGCAATCTTACCTAACATGTATCTAACAACCTCTCTACTAAGTCCCCAACTTCCTAAATTAATAAGGAATGATCATCAATAGGTAGAGGAATGAAATGTGTCATTTCCTTGATAAGCCCATAGAGTCACATTTCTTTTCAACCTTCCCACCCCATGAAGAGGAAAAATTGTAGCTAGTAGAAAAATAAAATATGAAAAAGGTTCAAGGTGCTCATACTATTTTTGATGATTCCTTAGCTAATTGGTTTAAGATGAATTACCAACATCCTAAGTTCGAACCCTAACCTCAATAATGAAGAGGATCATTTGAAATGCAATGAATGTCTACATTATAGATTGCACCATAGTGAGGAAGTGAAACTAAATTCTTACTTTATACTATATTAACATGGAAACCCTCAATGTATATGCAACATTTGTAGTTTTTTTATTGGCAATCCGCCATAACCTATTTATTAGCTTGTTCTAAATAGCAAGTAATTTGGAAATCACCAATGATTTCATTCTCCAAACTTTTCATGATTATTGCACTTCCTTTGCATTAGCTTAATTTTCTTTCTAAATTAGTTTCCTTCCTAATTCCTACAACAATCTAGATTTGGGCAGAAGCTCCAAATCGATTAAGTTGAGCAACATGAGGTAAAGTATCATGTGAGATATCATACCCTAGAAAATAAGTTTATGAGGACTCATATGTACAATCACATAACTTAAACTCTATATTTAGGTAAACTAGGGTTGACATAAATTATATAATGCTCAATCCCACACTCTCTATTTACTAGAAAAGGAGAAGGATAGGATTTCATCTAACCATTAGGAGGAGGATTCAAGCCCTTATCATGCCCCCTTTAAGGTTAGGTATTAATATGGTCAAACCTGGATTCACCTAGCACATTACTTTACCAACAATTCCTAATGATAATATTTTTTAAAGTTTGTTTATATATTATATTATATTAAAAAAATTAATAATTGGCTTTAATATATTATATATATATATATATATATTTGAGAGATTGAATAGGGGTGGGTTTTTTTTTAATAATATAAATAAGAATAGTTAAATAAATTAAATAAACATAATACTTATTTACAAATTAATTAATCAAATTATAATAATTAATTAGTTATCATTAATAAGTTAACTTAATAATAAATATTTACAAATTATAAAATTAATTATATTTACAAAGTAAAATACATTTTGTAATTTTTTAGGCAATGCAGTGAAAATCACTAAAACTTTGAATAAGAACTATTTACAAATCGTAAGCCCAAACTCAACAAAATTAGAGTTGTTAGGAAGCTAGGGAGAAATCGCACTCGATTCAATGATTGCAACAAAAAACGAAGAAAAATAAAAATCTCCTAAAATTAATCAAATCTAAGTGTTAAAGGATTGATATGACCAAAATTTACATAGAGGGTTCCCTATTATTATTATGAAAATAATAATGTAAAAATGGGGGGTTGTTCTTTTGCCACAATGCTTAGATAAACCTTCAAGAGTTGAAGGTATATTATCAGACGGGTAGCAACACTAAAGTTGGAGCGATTTATCCCACATGCAATAGGATAAAAAAATGTTTAAGTATTCAAATACTTCATCACCTTCACATTATTTTGACTCATTATGCAATGTATGGGCTCTTTTGGGATCCTCTTCGTGTGCCTTGTGTTGGCATTTGATTAAAAAAAAATGCTTATAAAAGTGAGTGTTTGCCCAAAAAAAACCAAGTTTTTTTAACAAAAATTAGAAAAAAATGACATGTGATATCAATGGGCCCCATAAAAATGTTGTCCTCCTCAAATATTTTAATTATGCAAAATGAGCTACAATGGGATGAAAGCCTTCAAGCATGCTAAAGAATGTGGCATACCTTGCCACACAAATTGAGAATAAGATAATACATTCAACAGAGAGGTTGAGGAATGCATTGGCTAGAACACCTCCATACAGAAGAATCATCCAGAGGCTTGGAGCCCACAATATTGGACTCAAGTTCAGTCCCCTATATTATTGGGCCTATAGAAGAATAAGAATCAAATAGAGGAAAACAAGGAGTGGATAGAAATTGAGGAGAATGCATGGTTTCATATTGAGGGGGCCACCACATCTAGAACAACTTGGCATATCAGGTAAGCCATCATAGAAATGAATGAGGTGCAACAAGATGACCAGGTTGCTCAAAGGATAGGAAACATTTTCATTAGGGGTGTATGATGCGCCTCCAAAATAGGTATAATTTAAGGCCCATCTAACCATACTTAAGCATATTTAACTTTTCCTTTGGAATTTGATAATGCATTTTTCAAATTTAGTATGGTTTTAGGAAGGTTAAGATATAATTGCTATATTTTGTGTTCCTAACAAATTAAATATGCAAGACATTGAGAATATATTATGCAGATCGCAAATGAGTCTAGCAAGAGAAGATTATAGGTTTGTTCCCTGTTGAAGGCTAATCACAACATGGTTGGCCAAAGGATATTTACTACCTATTGTGAAGACACTAGGGAATATGTACATGGAGAGGGAGACT
>APFE030654967.1:1832-14166 GCA_000404065.3 Pinus taeda
GAAAACACGGAGGTGAGTGATCTCTGGTTTAGTGCCACTCCAAGCCTCAAAGGGGGTCTGATCCTTGATAGACCTATGAGGAGATCTGTTCTGGATGTAGTTAGCACAATTAAGTGCTTTGGCCCATAGCTTATGAGGTAATGACTTAGCATGCAGCATGCAGGAAGCCATCTCTTTGAGAGATCTGTTCTTTCTCTCAACAACTCCGTTCTGTTGCGGAGTGTATGGAACTACGTACTGCAACTGTATGCGGGACTGAAGGAAAAGGTTCCGAAGTGTTGTGTTAACATATTCCCCCCCATTTTCTGTACGGAGGGCTTTGATCTTTCTCTCTGACTGTGTCTCAACCAGTGCTCCTGAGAAGATACACCCAAGTATACCGTGAGAAATCATCAATAAATGTAAGCACATACCTTGCTTTGTTGATGGAAGGATGAGGAAAGGGCCCCATGAGATCACTATGGATCAGATCTATAAGAGAGGATGCTCTGTGAGTCTTGCTGGTGTCAAACTTTTCTCTGGGATGTTTGCCAAGAACACATCCTTCACAAACTCCTTCGGAGAAATTGATATTTGGCAAGCCTTCCACCATCTCATTCTTGCTTATTTGCTGCATATACTTGTAATTTAAGTGACCGAACCTTTCCTGCCAAAGCCTACTACTATCATCAGCATGTGTAAGCAATAAGGAGGATTCAGATTCAATAAATTTAGAAAATGTATACAGTCTGGCTCCATTGTTTACCTCACCAGTTGCAATTTTGGCACTGCTATGTAGATCATATATGTTTACTGCATCTGGAGTGAATTCCACTCTCTTTCCGGTTCCGGAATGAGTGATCTGATAAACTGAAAGCAGGTTTACCGAAAGTTTTGGAACATGAAGCACATCTTCAAAGCTTCCATGTAAAAGTTCCACTCTCCCTTTTCCGGTGACCTCAATAGGTGAGTCATCTCCCATGAGGATAGGAGGTCCTTTGCATGCATCCAAAGAGGAATAAACTTCCTTTGCAGCAGCCATATGATGTGATGCACCAGAATCTATAATTCATGCATCAGGAGAAGAATTAATTGCAACTAGAGCATGAAAATTATTACCTCTCCCGTGTGGCGGATCCTCAGTTTTCTTCTTGGCGCCCTGAGGGATGTGATCCCCAAGGTTGTGCTTCTGAAGGATTTCTGCCATTTGGTCAATTTGTTTCTTCATGCAAGAAGATTCTGGATGGAATCCTCTTTGACAGTAGGTGCATCTGTTTCCTTTCTTCCCTTTCTCATTTCTCGAGTCGGAGGAGTCATTGAAGGGCTTGGTGTATCCTTCCTTCTTTGGATGGGAATGCGCTTTTCCCTTGTCTTTTTGCTACTGATTTTTCTGACTTGAATCAGATCTGTGATGTTTATTGTGGCTGCTATCATACACAACAAGTGCATGCGCTTTTGGAGGCTTGATTTTCCCCATGCCAATGAGTTTATCTTGCTCAAAAATAAGGGACTCCATAAATTCTTGGAGAGAAGGCATAGTATAGGATTTACTTGTTGCGAGCCTTACTGAATGAAATGTAGACACAAAGACGGAGTATTCCGATCCGAACTTTGACATAATAGAGATAATTTGGCGACTCTCCTCCTTGGATTTGTGAATTCCACAACCCTTGAGTTGCAACAATAGATCATTATATTTGGTGAAGAAGTCTTGAATTCTATCATAGTTCCATGGATCGATAGCAGCTCCACTTTGAGCATATGTCCTTTCATCTCATCTTGTTTCCCGTAGAGATCTTCAACCTTTTTCCAAATCTCATTGGGAGTATTGCAAGCAGATAGATGAAACTGCAACTCTGGAGAGATGCACATGCATATGGGTCCGTGGGCCTCATCCATACGGTTGAGATACTTGGATTTCTCTATGGCTAAAGTGGGTTCCACTTCTGTAACCATGGTAATCCTGTACAACCCTTTTTGACGAAGGTATCGAGCCATTTGGTCCTTCCATTCGTGATAGTTGTATGGTGTTAGGATCGATGCTTTGGGAAACTCCATTTTTCTGTCAATCTTCGATCTCCGAGCTGTAATACCTGCAAAATAAAGTATTGGTGTGCCTTTTATCTAGTAACCTGTGGGCTCTGGTACCATGTAAATGTGTTAGAAAACCTGCACAGATGAATCTAGCTAGTAAAGGTTGAACACACAGCTTTGCAGAGCAAAAACATTAAAAGCAAATCGAAAGAAGAAAATAATTATTCATTAGAAAATATGTTACAATGCTCATGATATAGAATTACTGGGTGAAGATCCCAAGGTAATGAACTATAGTGGTGATCAATGAGAAGACTCAACACCTACAACAAGTTTCGGAGATAACTAGTCAGTTGCGGAGTTAAAGAAGGAGCAAATCAAGGAGTAAATCATGCAAAAGGAATCTTGCATGCAATCCCATGCTCTAACTAAGAGTCCGCATGTAGATGTGTAGTAGTTGCATGTAGTTGCATGCTCTAACTAAGAGTCTACATGAAGTTGCGTGTAGTTGCATGCTCTATCTAAGAGTCTGCATGCAATTGCATGTAGTTGCATGCTCTAACTGAGAGTCTGCATGTAGGTGTAGTAGTTCCAACAGCTTTCCCCTCCTTTTCATCCTGCCCTTGAACAGATCGCAGAGCTTGTTTCACATGGCCAGTACTATTATCTGCACTTTTGCATTGTTTCTTTCTCAATATGGCTCTCGCTCTCGTGCTTCCATCCTTTTGGCTTCTAGTTATTCCCACTGCTAACTAACATATTGACTAAAGATTCCCACTATTAACTAAACATCGCTCAGGTCTGCTTGCTGGAATTTATTTCAAAATAGGGGATGGCTTTCTCCCTATGTGCTTCTTGAATACAAATCACCTTATTATTACCTAAAGATGCAGCAGATCGATCAATTGATTGGCGCTCACAGTGGTTGTGGGTGGGAGTAATTAGCAGACAAGAGTTCAATAATATCATGCCCTCGCTAGTGGTATCCCATGCTCAAATGATGGCAGTGGCCTACTCCCCGCCGAAGAGGGAAGATCATGATAGGCTTATGGATTATGTGCACTGTATGGCCTAGTAATCAAACTTGCATCTGGATACCTGGTTCTATATGCATATCTTGTTCGAAATCTACTACCTTTCCCAGGTCTGCCCCGTTGTTTCTTATGTGCTCAATTCAGATCACCAGTCAGTTGTAACACGAGTATCTTTCTATGTTTGTCCTTGTAGCTACTGAATGTAGGTTTCTTTCTATTTAGAAGCTAGGAAGCAGTGATGTGTCATGTTGTAGCTAACCACCAATTATAAGAAATAAAAGGTGTGTTTTAACGCAAAAAATCTCACGAGCTAGGGTAGGGACAAAGGCATATAGATTAGCCAATACGTAGCTATGGTCAATATGCACCACTATATAGGTACCGTACCGTGTTACAGGAACCCGATTACGCAAATGATCAGCATAGCTAGTAGCAGCAGCAGACCCAGTAGTTGATTCAATTTAAGCACCACCTGAAGTATAACCACCCGTAGAGCAAGCAAAGCCACCAGCAAAGGCAAAGGTATCTGGAGCAAAGCAAGCAAAATAAGCACCAATTTTGGAAATTGAACTAGAAGCAAAGGTAGCAGCATAGCTTGTTCCCATTTTTTTCACATGGCTATTAGTATGGTTTGAACTGATGAGAATTATTGGGGCATTAATGATGGGTAACAGATATCGAGGTGCGCAATGAAAAGACATGCACTATAAATAAATAGAGGAGTGGATCAGATGGTAAATCTCATTACACCTAACCATTACATTACAGCCTGGGACAGTCACGAGAATGAAACAGAACAGGCAACCACTAACTAATAGTGGTTTCTTCCATAATGATTGTTTGTGGATAGACACATAGGTGCAGACCCCAGAAGCACTATACACTACACAACCATTCATTCTAATTCGGTCCAAAACAAGGCTCCGCTCGTCAAATCTAAGATCAATGTGCATTAAATAAAGTCCCAAGCACAGGAGAAGCAAAGGTAGAAACATATCAGCCAATTATAGAGCGAGCATCCTTTCCAGTTCGATAGCTTGTTAACCGAGCCTCCCCCATTGATTAAGAACCACCATTGGCATTAACACAATTATGACCAATAATTATAGTTTACCTAGTCATTGAATTTGACATTTTCTAATCCATTAGATCCCAATTGATCTTGTTTAAGAACCAACACCTCGTAAAGTATTCTTGTTAGTCTAATAGCTTGTTCGATATCCTGTTTATCTCATCCAGATACAGATGCAGTAAAGACGTTCTTAGTTCCAGATATAGAGGCAGCACGAGCTTAAGCACCAATAGGGTGCATCATATAATAAGAAGTATATATAATAGAAACTTGAAAATGAATAAGTGACTAGTGCAGACCTCCCAAACCACGAGGATATCGTGGGTGCCTAATAAGCATAGAGTTACTTTTGAGCCTCAGCTTTGCCAACTCAAAATCAAAATCAAAATAATGAGGGTTTCCTAACTCTCCAATCTAATTCCTCTAGCATAAATCTGTTATGAATTCCTCCTTCTTAATGCATCCCCAAGGCTCCTTTTATAGGAAAAAATGAAACCTAAACTAGCTCCCATGTAAATTATCCTCATTCAAAAGTGGAAGCCCATGTGCCTAATGAGACCTTATGGAAGGCCAAAGGACTAAGCATTCATGAGTTGGGAGTGTCATTAGGCAGTACAGAAAGAAAGTATGTGATCGACAACCTACCATATCAAAATGTATTAGATCTCCTATTGTCAATAGAATTTTCTAGACGGAAAGCTGATGATTTTATATTCCGCCCAACTCGAGAAAAGATAGCACGCTCATCCATCTGATCCCATAGGCGAGGGGGAATGAACAACAAAAACACTATGTTGGTTATCCAATGAAGGAAGGGATTATCAACTAGCATATCATGAACCAATACCCCTGACCCATAAGTGTTGGACTAATCTCGATTCGATGCTCCTCTCATTCTAGCCCTCTTCTCCTTTCCAGCAATACCTTATGCATACCTTATCGCAAACCAATCCCTAGCTGAGACGGGATATGATCCAACAGCTTTCACCACACTCTATCCCACACCGTAAACGTATGCCTTTTCCTCAACATTTGATATGAATAGGTCATCTCCTCCCCTACTGATTGAAGGGAATATCCACCAACCAGTCTAACTCGACCTTTTAGTACTGCTACTCTCGCTGGAATAGATGGAAATCTTGTTGTGACCACCACACGATCTGTACCTCTCATTGAAGTCGGGTAGCTAAATTACCCACCCTCTCCATTAGCTATTGTTGATACGACATGTGGCAAGTCATGAATTGCCTATCCCTCCTATGTCAGGGATTACCTAACTATTGTAATCTCCTTTTCGCTTTTGTTCGGATATGTATGCTTGAATCCCTCATTAGCCTATCCAACTGATGACTAGTCCCCAGCATTAGATCCTCATACTGCTCCATAATAATGGTCAGAAAGGCCCGTTGTGGTTGGTCGACAAAGAAAATATTGGCAAGTGAATCGTTCATCCCTAGTTGATCATCCAGTTCTTCTTTCATATCCTCTCCTGGCTACAAAGGTTGAAAACCCCGTCCCATTCCCCCGACACCGTGCTAGGTATGGATCTATATCTATTGATAATATATTGGACCATCTTGATAAATCCCACCATCTCTCGACCCTCCGACCGACCTACTTCTTTTTAGGAGGTTGCCCTTCCCTTCCTCTCAAAAACAATTCCCCACAAGCCCTGCGAAGGAGGAACTTAACGTGATTACCGAAGGACCCTCTACTCGCACCGTGCTCCTAGTTGCTTGCAGGATGTCCCCTTGCTGAAGGGCACTCATCCATCCACACATCAGCTCGACATTTCTCATTTAGCTGGTGGTTGGCTATCGAGTTCCACATGACTCCTTCATTCGAAGGAATGGCTCATTCATTCAATACGGAAAGCAGGCCTAGTTGTCCCAAGCCTTAAGTACATTGCGTAAGATTGATGAAGGTACCAGTCCCCAAATCAGTCAAGTTGAAGCCTTGTTCACATTGATGTATAGAGTGAGTCTAGTCGTGATATTTTGAGAAAGTGGAACACTTACTTTATTTTTTTTATCTAGAGCATCCCCTTTTCCACGTTACTTGGTACGCCCTTTTTCCACGTTTCTGGGTTCGTAGAACGAGCTAACTTCCCCCACCAAACGGATAGCTTCGGTATCATGTTGGTAACTAGAGATAGTGTAAAGAATGAACACAACACCAACATTTAGGGAAGAAATACACTGAATCTCTGAAGGGTCACTTGATTCTTTCTTACTTCCTTGGCTTGGCCTTTTTATAAAATATCTTCTTTATCCAATGGTGATATTCTTTAAACCTATCATATACCTAATTACTCTATTCTTGTACCTCCACTAGCTGATTTATCCTCCTCTTGATCATGTCGAGCTCTGCCACTATATCCTGCAAGGATTTCATGATAGGTAGTTCCAGTTGGATAGGAAGCACTACCTTCACGCCATAAACTAAATGGAAAGGTGCTTTTCCTTTGGCCCTCTTAATGGTAATCGTATCTCCCCATAGTGCATATCTAAGATGAAAATCCCATGTTTTTGTGGTGTCTTAGAGTGTCTTCCTGATTACCCTCGGGAGATTTTGGTTAGAAGACTCAGCCTAGCCATTTCCCTGTGGATAATACTTAGAGGAATTCCCTAATATGATGTTATACTTTCACAGAAATCCACCAACCTCAATGAGTTGAAAGCCTTAGCATTATAAGTCACAATATTCTGCAGACAACCAAACCTAGATAGGATGTTTTCTTCAAGGGTGAGTTTGTTCTCTCTCCCCTAACGGTTGAGCGGATCAAGGTCCTCGTATTATAGATATAGGTCACTCACTCAGTGGTCAATCTCCCTATCAGTCAAGTCCCCCTATTGATAGTTCGATCTCATTTGGACCCGGTTGCATAAATGTTAAATTTACGAGTGGGGTTTATTAGTTTCCCATTAACTAATTGGTGTTGTTGCTCACTGCACTCCATTCATTCGTTCACTCATTTGTGGTATTATCCACATTCACTCATTGGTCGTATTATATACGTAATAATACTGAACCGCTGAACTATGTTGGGTAGGAACGAATTGTAGTGATTGGCCCAGTAGTCATATTACGTAAATGATCTCTACATTCATAGTTCAGGTTTCTCCTCTCTTGTTTGGTTCAGTAGCGAACTAATAAAGTAAGAAAAGATAATGAAGGTGCCCAGTCTTCTAATGAATAGGGGTTATGAGCTAAGGCAAGGAACTAACGGGTGGGGAACATCAAAGCAATGGGTGAATAAATAATAATTCGTGAGACTTTATCTCGTATTATTGGGTGGGGAAGGGATGCTTGTCAAGCTCCTTCCTCTTCTATTCCCCTAAATTGTGTGGTCTTCCCACCCACCACCATATTGGTGCTAGATAACTTAGGTCGCTTGCTTGCGCTATAGAGAGAGATAATACGGGTTGCCCCGAAAGTACCAATGACCGATAGCGTACAAATACCGTAGGGGGAATTGGTATTGAGGAACAGGAGTCCCTACCTCAATTGGTGGATGCTATGACAATGCATTACTTATGATATGCACCTGTTTAAGAGCAGAGAGAGTCAAAATTGATGTTGAATGATGAGTCTTTTTTGGATTATGACCATTGGGATTAGTCCACCAATAAATGGGGAAGGAAGAGGAACTTTAGTTGCTTGACCACCACCCCCCCACCCAATAAGCATCAAGGAAGGCAAGGATTTTTACTTACTTATTTGAGAGGGGCCACCCAATAAGTCAAATGAATGAAAATCATTCGACTAACATGAGAGGAAATCAGTATTGAGGGAAGAAAATAGTACACTTACCAGGTTCAAATAAGTTTTTCCCTTGGCGTAATTACATATATAATAAATCATTTTCGAAGGTCAGGTTCTCACTTACTTGAGTTAGCTATGCGAAGGTTATTACTTACTTACCTTATTTATTTCATTATGCATAATTACGCTTTATTATAAATGCAGTTGATTCAGTTGGCTCAACAACAACAGTTGATTCAGTTGGGTCAATTGAAGCATCACCTGTATAAGCATATGTATAAGTACTTGTAGAAGCACCCCCACTACCTTTGATAGCACCCCCACTAGTTTCATCAGTAGTTGTCATACTAGTTCCACAAGAGTGAGATCCAACGCTTTCTATAAATCCAACAACATCATGGCATATAGAGTAGAATGAGTAGAAGCACCAGGAGCACAGCCACCTTCTTCCTCAATAGCAGCTTGTTCACTAGTGATTTATAGGCATAGATATTTTCCAGCTTCTCCCACATCTCCTATGCTTCAGATTCTTAAGATACATTTAGAATCACTTGATTTTCTAGACACAATCGAATAGTAGAGATATCCTTTCTATCTATTTTATTCAACTCATTTTGTGTCATGCCAGTTGGTCTCCTTGTAATTGTTGTCCAAAGATCTCTATCAAGAAGAATATCCTCCATCTAGATTTTCCATATAGTGAAATTGCTCCCAACAAACTTGTAAATCTCTACTTTTTTTTCCATTTTGATGCTAACTAAAGTGTTTACTCCAGCTATAAATCTCCCACTTAAGTCAAACATTGCATTTCAATTTATTCTACCTATTATAAGAAATCATACAAGAGTAGGACCTTCTTTGATTACAAGCAACAAGCTTAGAATAGAATAAGCTCTTATACCATGAAAAGAAACATGCAGAAACAATAGAAAAGAAAACACATACACAAAGAATGCAATCTCTACAAAATAACATACACAAGTAGAGATCAACGAAATATCAAAGTAGACCAATGTCTATAAGAACAATCCCTCTAAATGTTGTCGTCCATTCTCTATTCATATAGTATATATTCATATAGAAAAAGTATATCCATGACATCAACGAATGCACAAGTGCAATTGGGTGCACACACTTCCCAGCAGTTGAAAATTTAAGCTAATTGAATGCATGTTGTCAACTTAGTGAATCAACTTGGAAACTGAGTGCCACATCATTTCCAACATAGTAGGCATAGGAGGTAGTTGATCGAGACCCAGATCCAAACCAAGATCCAGAAGCTAGTGCATAGAGAGCATCGAAGCTAGAGGCAGTAGCAAAGTCATAAGCATCAAAGAAAGCATTAGATCCAATTAGAAATCCATATAGTAGTTATAGAGATCCATTTTATGCTTTGAAAGACCCAATTCAAGCTTCCCTTTACCCGGATACAGATCTACCAGTAGAATCTAATCCAGATCCATGAGCAGATCAAAGAGTTTACCAAGCATAAGAAGCAGCAGGAGCCAATCCAAAAGAAAACAAAACGAAATCCAATTAGTTATAAGATGAAATTAGTGAAAAATTAGTGAAATTCAACAGTGAAAGAAGGTCCAAAATGGTTCAAGTCTTCAAGGAAAGAATGAAGTAGCAAAAGAATACCAAAATAATACCACAATCGTGAATGAAATATTCATTACGAGGCTTAAGAATAAATTCAACCAAAAGATAGGTGTCACGGAAAAGAATGATCGATTATGTCGGTTGCAAGAAGTGGACAAAAAGAAGCTATAATATGAGATTCACGTAGCATGCATCGTATGATAAGACCACATGCAATTTCTACTTGGGATCGAATCCCAAACTCAAGGGCAAAAATCACTATCAAATTGAATCATGGAACAACATAAATAAGATTCATTTTCTTGCAACATCTCTATGAATGAATCTACTCATCGGTTGGTATGGTTAGTCTACCTAAGGCATTACACCATTATCTTTGATTCATACTACCTTACTTCTCACTTGGTTGACTCCCATTCACAGGCTATTCACATTTATTGGTGTCTCATCTCTAACTATAGGGAGGCCACTAGTTTGACTCACAACATTACCTTTGCTGCATTCACCCTTCACCGCTTACGCAACTGTTATGGAAGTTGTAACAGGACTTATGGTTACCATGAGGAGGGTGATAACCTAATGGCCGAGGACTGCTGCAACGTTACAGATACTTGATGTTGCTACCAATGAAGGTAGGGTCTTTCTCGAGGGGGAGATTCATAAAAAAGATCAATTTTTGGTATCAATGAATGAAATGAAATAGTATTTATGTGAGAAAAGCTTGATGATTTTGGGATTTTCTACTAGCAAAAGAAAAATGAAGCGCCCAAAGATTAAGATTATGATTATGATGGAGATTGACACTACATTGTCTATAAACAACACATGCAATTCTCTCTCAACTTGGTGAATTAATTTAGGATCGAAGTGAATGAATTTATTATCGAACTATATGAATTTGGGAAACTACATTCAAGCTTGGGTAAACTGGAAGATTTATTTCACTTGAATATTGGTGGAATGAACTCACTCTGGAACTCCTACTTTATGGATTTCCACTGCAAACTAAACAATATCTTACATCGTATCGAACCTAAACACCATTGTATAAGCCTTCAGCACCTTGGATAAATTCATTCTGGCAGCTTTCGTGAAGTTACCGATTTCTTTAATAACAACGCTCACACCCTAAAGAGGTGCAAGTTTGACTAAGCACCCTGTTACCACTACTTTCAAAAAAAAGGGTCCCCTACTTGCATGAGCCAAAGTGTTTTTCTTTCGCATGTGGTTGAGATTTTGACACTATGTATTGGTATCCCATTAGGAATTCCTAACAACAAGTCATCCCTTCCATCATTAGGATCTCCTTGGAATCTTAGACTTAACTCATCAAACTATCCTAACTAAACATAGCTCCTATAACTACACTTAATACTGCATCGATATAACCAGACTCTTAAGCTAGGAAATAGACTATATACCTTGTATCTTCTTCATAAGCTAACTTCTTACTAACAGTAATCTATAACTCTATCATTACAAGAAAAAAAGGACATTGGTGAGGGGTGAAAAATGTCACCATAAGCTCATTAGTGACGGTTAAAAGATCCTTCGTCACCAAACACTGAACGTCACCAAAAGTGGCGTCACCAAACATATAGGTGTTGTAGTGACATTCAAAGTTCGTCACCAATAATGATTTATAATGATAGATAGTGACCATCACCATTTCATATGAGCAATGGTGACGGACCATAGCCTCCATCACCAAAAACTGAACGTCACCAAAGGTGGCGTCACCAAAGGCGGCGTCACCAAAAGTATAGGTTTTGTAAAGAAATTCAAAGTCCGTCACCAATAATGATTTATAATGACAGATAGCAACCATCACAATTTCATATGAGAAATGGTGATGGACCATAGCCTCTGTCACAAAAAAATGAACGTCACCAAAAGTACAGGTGTTATGGTGACATTAAAGGTCTGTCACGAATATTGATAATAATGACGGTTAGTGACTGTAACCATTTCATATGAACAACAACGATTTATTGTGATGGATCTTTCATGCCTGTCACTATTGGTGCATATATATAGTGACATTTGTTGACCCTCACCAAAAGCCGCATTTCCATAAGTATAGGTGTTGTGGTTACATTCAAGGTCCATCACGAATAATGACTATAATGACGGACATCGACCATCACCATTTCATATCAACAACAACGATTTATGGTTATGGACCTTTGAAGTTCGTCACTATTGATACATATATATGGTGGCATTTGTTGATTGTCACCATTTCATATTTTGGTGACGGTTGAAAAATGTCACCAAAGCTCATTGGTGATGGTCAAAAGATTATTCCATAGGGATCATGTCAAGGCACATTGAAATCGAACCGCCAACTTCCTACTTGTAAAGAAAGTGCTCTTCCATTGAGCTAACACCCTTTAAAGAATTAGACTTTTAAAATTAGATCTACAACTTTCAATAAATTAAAGTCTCAACAATATTTTACTAAACAAGCAAAGCAACATCGAAGTTGTAGGTCCCTACATAATGGTTATGGAAGTTATGAAAAGTGGGTGGAGGGAAAAATAATTATGTATAAGAGAACCAATATGTTCAGTTGAATACTCAATCAGAAATGAAAGTTTGAAGACATTTATAATCTATAAATGACCTATAACTAGAAAATGCACCAAATATTGCAAAGGAAATGTCATAAGTTGATAACATATGGAAGAAGAACATTGATGAAGATAGAAGCAATATGTTATAGGTTGAGTGAAAGAAAAATCTCAATGTTGTTTTTTTTGGTGTTTAGATATCTGAATGATATCTAAACTTCTGTGCAAATGTAACACGGATATCTAAAATCCATGAACGACATATGATAATAAAA